>JAKTQR010000018.1:0-140877 GCA_030558955.1 Diddensiella caesifluorescens
ACTTTCAACTCAGTCTCAAAATATAGATCCAATTCCTCGAGGATCTGTGCGGATGTGCAACCAGATATTTCAAAAATAATATCAGGGTCAATTCCAGTAGATGCTCTGAGATTCTTAGAAGCTTCTAATGCCTTTGCGAACTTCTCTTTGATAAGAGTCTTGTACCCTGGTTTGATATCTACTTCAATATTACAAGGCGAAGACAGCACTTGCTCTTCGTCAGCACCGTTAACAGCGTCAGTAAAGGAAGGCGATAGTCTTCGCTTTTTTAAATCAACGTTATCAGGTTCGAAACCGGTATCAAATAGTTTCTGCTTCCCGAGAGAAGTATCTTCAGTCGTTTTTGACCACGACTTAGACTGTGTGATGTTACCGTTAGTATATCTAAGAAGCATGGTAGATAATGAGGCAGTCAACCGCTGTATTCTGCGTACAGAGGTATTGTTATAATTCACAAATACCCCGAACCACAATCTGAAGGAAGATAATCATACCTCTTCGGTTTAGGGTTGCAACGAAAAGAGAACAGTGTTCTGAGAATTACTAATTAGTTATATTTTGTTCATATACTTTACTCAACAACTTAACTTACAGTAAATATACATTTGGTATTAATTGATATACGCTTCAGTATTAATCGTTCGTATCGTCGTTATATTCCACTTTAGCTGAGAGCCCGTGCCATTTCCCTTTAGGCATCTACGGACTAGAAAATACACAAGATATCTATCCGGACTTGGCGCGAAAATTCTAGTATGGGGATTTGGTACAACCGGTTACCGTATCAACTGGGAGTTTTTTTAAACCATCTCATTGGATAGGACGAAGAAGAATATTTCACTTTTTCAACCACACTCGCTATTTTTTATATACAAGACCAAAAGGGCCAAAAAGTAAAAATATAAACGATGTTTCGCAGTCAATTCCTGTCTACCTCGCGTACTGTCGCCCGTCGTAATATAAACACTCAGGCTTATGTCAGCAAGATCAGTAACACGGCCTCTTCTGTTAGCAAAAGAGCTTCAGGTACGGTATATGGCTGTTTTTAGGACTTGTGTGATTTTATTTTGGTCTAATATGGGTCTATAGGTTTGATAAACACGTCGATTTACTGGTCCAAGGTTGTTCTGGAACTCGGTAAGAACATTTATATCAAAGAAGGGTTGGCCCCTCCAAGCTTGCAACAATTTCAAACTGCATATAAGAGTCTTTACGAACAGACGATATCTCTTTCACAACACTATTCTGCGAAGCCACAATTGATTCTTGACGCCATCAGGGGCATCAACCGAGAGACCGGCGTCAAGCTTGGAATCTACACCGTTCAATTTGGAGGGTTGTTCGCCCTTGGAGAGATTATTGGTCGAAGACATGTTTTCGGGTATCCCCAGCATTAGAGTCTCGTATTCTGTATATTTCAATATTTACTTCATATACAAATAGTGTATTTACATGCTAGCTCGTTGCGATTGCTGCTTCATCTTCCAGTTTCCGCTTTTTAGACGCTTGAATCATTTCTCGTTTCTGTTCTCGCTTTTTCCGCATAACGCTGGGAACCGTAGATATCTCACCTCTTGCAACTGGTCTCTGTTTCAGTCTATTTTTGTTATTCTGGCTTAACTTTGGTAGCTTCAATAGCCAATCTCCAACATCGCAGCCACTTGATTTCATAACATTAACCACATTTTTCACTGCTTCATTGTCATCCTTTGTGAAAAACGTAACCGCTTTACCTTGTCGTCCTGCTCTTCCCGTTCGGCCAATCCTATGGATATACGATTGAGAAGACTGTGGAACATCATAGTTAATGACTAGATTGACTCCTCGGAAATCTATTCCTCGAGATAAGACGTCTGTACATATCAGCACCCAGATCTCGCCCTGTTTGAATCTTTCAACGACCCGGTCTCTTTGCTTTTGGGTTCGTTCTCCGTGTATAGCATCCACGTTAACCTTATCGTAGATAAGCTCGTGGAATAGCGCTTTCGCTCTTTGGATCGACTGCACGAATATGATTACTGGCGGAGTGAACTCACCACCGCCCTGAATCATCTGACGGATAGCAATAAGCTTTCCCTCTTCGTTCCCGGCATATACTAGTCGCTGTTCTATATCTACCGATGCACCTTCCTTTCTTCCAATAATAACCCGCACTGGAGACGTCATGATAGTGTTGGCAATCTCTTCAACCCCAGACGGGATAGTGGCTGAGAATAGTGCCTTCCGGAGCCTTGGATTCGTGCATGCGCTTAGAATATCGTCAGTCTGCTCTAGGAACCCTTGCTCGAATAGTTTGTCAGCCTCGTCCAGCACCAGGTGCTCGACTAGGCTCAAGTCTACTGCAGCGTCCTTTACGGTCTCGATCAGCCTTAGCGGAGTACTAATCAAAATGTCGAACTTTTGCTTCGAGTCCTCGTCAGTTTTTCTGAACCGGGCTGCTGCAGCCTTTGTCAGTATGCAAATGTTAAGATTCCGACCCTTAGTGAGCTTCACTGTCTCATTGTATATCTGCGTAGACAGCTCCTTTGTGGGCGATACTATCAAGCATCGAATTCCTGTTGGTTTATGTTCCTGGAGCGACTGGACCACGGGAATCATAAATGCTAATGTCTTGCCTGACCCTGTAGGCGCACAAGCAATCAAATCTCGACCATGCATCATAATTGGAATCGCCTCAGACTGAATAGGCGTAGGCTTCTCAAAGTTTTCCCTTTGGAGGTTCCGTAACAAATGTTTATGCAGTTTAAATCGGGTCTCAATATCAGTGAAAGATCCAACCGGTAGCGGTAGATCCTCGCCAGAGACTTTCACTTTATAGCTCTTTCGCTGCTTGGCAGCATCCTCGCCATTAGCTATAGTCAACGGGGACCTCTTTGATTCGTCCTCTGCCTCATCGACATGCTTGGACCTATCTGATCTAGCTTTTTTGGTCTTGAAAAAGTCTACGTTTCTAGCTATTTTTGCATCAAAGGAACTATCCCTCTCAGGCTTACTAGAAGTATCGAACAACTTCAAATCCTCTTCATGCTTGCCCTTTCTCTGTATATTCGCGCCTCGAGAAAGCAGCCTGAATATATCCATGATCTTGTTAAGTGTACTCTTGATCAGGAAATATATTTTCTTGGATCGAAATTTAAAAATGGTTTATTAGGCTACGTCCCAACGGGGCCCAACCCTAAACCACTAAACCTCCAGCGATAAATCTTAACGTGGGAGAAATTTTCGACGTTGAAAAATTCATCTCAGTGGACTTATTCATTAAGCAGCGTCTAGAAAGAATCTCGGAATATGAAGATTCCCCGTCTAGTGCCGCGACAACATGCATGCCTGAACAGATCAGGCCAGATACGATCACTGGTATATGTTAGAAGTGCACAAGGGCTGCGAAAAGACGAATCTGAATATTTAACAAGACATGATGGAATCATGTATCCGGGGACTCCAGAGATTCTAAATCCAACCAAGTCATTCCTGGGAGATAACTATAGGCTCCCGGACTCGCTAGTTCTGCAAACAATTACACATAAAAGCTTCGCACACGGGAAAAAGCCATATAACGAGCGACTGGCTATCCTTGGAAAGGAGTTCATGAGACTGCAAGCAGGCCACTATGCAGTTACAAGACCATCCACAAACCCGCATTCGATAAACGACATCAATTTCGACATACCAAGCAAGGCAATTGAGATTCTCAGCAGCTCGCTAGTGACCTCAGAAGTATGCCGAAGATCCGGTATAGGCAACAGCATATTCTGGAAACCTCGAGCTGAAGTAAGTACTTGTATCTTTTTGTTGCTTGAGAAACATCTCGCTAATGTTTATAGAGCTTAAGTCCAGAACAGTCTGGTGAACGAACCGTTTTCGCCCGGTCTATCGATGCTCTGGTAGGCGCTATACTGTTGCACCACGGAGAATCCAAAGCACAAGCATTTGTAAATGAAAAACTACTCAACGGACCGTACTCGGTGGTACCCATCTCGGCCGAGATGTACGTGCCTTAGCTGTGAAAAATGTATGTATATATAATATTCAAAGAACGTATAAAATGTATGAGCTAGACGCCGGGATATTTAATATTAATATTTGGGTCTGGCGATCGTATTGTCATATGTCCCAAAACGGTTATAGGTCGTGAGATCCTTTTCTGTCTTAAGAATCTTTACCCCTTAACCTCGCGTTTTAAAGCTATTTTTTCGTAACGCTTTTTTTAATAATTCCACCGGCTTTTTTCGTGCTTTAATTGGATACTGAAGTTGGTCTTTCTTTCTCTACTACGGGTAGACAATGTACTCTCCATCACCATTGTCTCAACAGTTTGGTGCTTTGGATGGTAAGCCGGCGCCTAATTCGTCTGGGTCTACTGTTAGCAGAAATAGTACCACGACCTCTCACAGTCTAAATTTCAGCTCGCCTAAGTCTTCGCCGACTATAAATAGCGGTAATGAGTTTGGTGGGTCTTACGATGGCGAAGCTGGGCTCTCCTCAGAGGATCATGATCGGTTAATGGAGAACTACCATTCGATATTTTGCAGCTTCACGGGACTATACGATATTGCCCGACGAGAGAATGGCGATAACGAATCGGCAACTGCCAATAAAGCGCGCATGAAGTTGCTGAAACTGAACCAGATTCATTTTACAGAGCTTTCGACAGACGTTTATGACGAATTGAACAGAAGAACGCTGCCAGAACAGGGCCGACCACGATACCTGCAGCCAATGGTTCATATTCACCCTAAAAGAAACCAGGCGAGACAGAAGCTATCAATGCTTTCGTCTTCGCGGTTCAATGACCTTGCTACAGACATTCTTTATGAGATTGAGCGGAGATGCCCATACTTGGTCCCTCGTGAACCCCAAGCAGAAGAAGATGATGCTCAAAGTTTTGTGTCAGAGGCCAGCAGTCAGTATAATAATAACTATCTACAGCCTACTCCAAGGGGCTCAGCTGCTATTATGGTTCCACCAAAGGTTGAGGAAGAAGAGGAGCCTCAGCAGCACGAGGAAAGTACTCACGAAGTGCCTGCGCTAAAATCAAATGTAATAGTTCCGACTAAATCTACAATGATAGAAGAAGAGGATGATGAAGAAGATGCAGAAGAAGGTGACAGGACCATCTCGAGAGATGAAAGGTCACCTGAGAATGAAGTATCCCCACTGGATTTCGAGCCGCCGTACGAACCAGAGAATAGACCGGAGTTTGAGCCCGACTACAACCCTGCGGATCATCCTGATGACGACTACAGGCCTTTGGACAGCACTCCGGAGGAATTGATCGACTTCAGACAGCAAAGGTTCTCAACAATTTCTGCAAACTCAATAGCGTTGGATAGTATTGCAGAAGAGGAGTACGATAGTGAGCTTACGAACCAAAAGGGGAGTGCAACCTCGTCCTCTTCGTTGTTAGGACTCGATAATAATGATGACACGGCGAAATTTGGCAATGACAATCTGCAGAATGAACTAGACGACAAAGATGAGCAAATACAAATGCTCGTAGAAGAAGGGTCACGAATGGATGCGAGTATTAACGAACTGGAGAGACAATTGACAGAGTCGGAAAAATTAAAAACTGATCTCAGCGAAGAGAACGAACGGTTGCACAAAGTTATTGAGGAACTGGAAGAGAAGCAATCCGAGTCTACAGTTGAGATTGAGCGGCTTCAGGGTATAATTGATGAACTACAGGCTGAAAAAGATAAGTTTATTGCTGTTCATGGACAGCATTTTGATACAATCAAAGAACTTGAAAGTGAACGAGATGTGGCTACGGAAAAACACGCAAACCTTCAATCTGTGATTGATAGCTTGGAACAAGAAAAAAATAAATTTGCTCAGGAGAACATAGCCTTGAGTTCACAAAAGGAAGAATTGCACGCAAAGTTAGATGAGCACGCTAGGACTTCTGATGCCCTCAACGAGAAAGCTAAGGTGCTAGCTGAACAGCTAGGTGCTTTGGAAATCGAGCACTCACAGCTGAAAGAACGACACGGTGATGCATTGTCGAAGCAGAAGGAATTTGCTGAAACCTCTGCATCTATATCTAATGATTATATGATATTGCAAAATACGGTGGCAGAACATGAATCTACAATAGAGTCCTTGCGTGATCAACTTGCTTCAAGTAATATTAGCCCTGAAAACGCTGGCGGAGAGGATAATGAATTACAGGCAAGGTATCAAGAGCTTCAGAGCGATTACTCTAATCTGCAGGTTGAATTAGAGCAGCAACAAAGGATAACAGACCAAGTACGACAGGAGGCGAGTGAATTTTTGAAAGAAATGCGTACGCTGGCAGAGGGTCAAAAGCAATGGGATAATACTGAAGCTTTGAGCCAACAAATTCAGGATCTCAAACTGGAGGTGCAGGAATGGAAGTCAAGATATTCTCGTGCCAAAGGTCAAGTTCGTAATTTAAGGTCCTCTAGTTATGGATCTGGTTTGTTCCAACCTCCGGCAACTAGTTTTGAATCCGACGGTGCATTTGTTGATGTCAATGGAAGAGTTAAAGACTCAAGTGTTACTAAATTTCAAGTGGCCATGGATGAATTTTTGGCGAAGTCAAGAGTAGGATCGGCAGACTTATTACACAACCTTCACAACCTGGTGATTGCAACTAGAAATATTACTCAAGATCTCAACGAAAGGGATAATGTCATCCCATTGGATGAGCAATTGCAGTCACAGATTGCTCAATGCACATCATTAGTTTCAACCACTGCCAATCATCTGATAACAACTACGAGAAATCATAGCACTTCAGGCGGCCTTAGTCCATTTCTGGTTTTGGATGCTGCTGCTTCTGATCTTTCGTTTGCAGTTGTTGAGCTTATCAAAATTGCTAAAGTCTACACTACAACGCCCTCCTCTAGTCATGCATCTCGATCATCGGTTTCACTATCATCTCAACCTCCAATGGAGAAAGTATCGTTACGACAGAGCTCGTCGGGCTCAATGCCTGCAAACTTAGCTCCTCAATTTGGGATGCCATCTCCCGACGAGGAATACGATAAGGATGTCCCGATCCTTGTCAATAAGCGATTTGCATCTAGTAAGATTCCAGTAATAGCTCCATCACCGGCAATTAATTTTGATGCCGAGGATCCTGATAATACAGTGGCAGAGCTTCAGGCGTATCTCGAAGAGAAAACTGCAGGAGCAATTGAGTCCATTCAAAGTCTTCTCACCGGGATAAAGGAAAACACTAATTTCGCCGAGATTAGGCCGCAGATTAAAAGTATTACGATGTCTGTGGAAGCAATGGTTGAAGCTACCGGGACTTCGATGGCTCAAACCAGGAACTGGTTATTAAAGGATAAGGGCTCGTACATCCTTCAAAACTTATCTGACTGTTCACAGCGAATGGCCAATGCATATGAAGAGGTCAAGTTCCAAAATGAAGATGCCAGGCCCGATAAATGGTTCAAACAGAGATTAGCGGGCTTGTCATTTGATATGGCAAAATGTACAAAGGAGCTCGTCAAGACTGTCGAGGAGGTTAGTTTAACTTCTGAGATTAATCATATCGATAATCAGCTCAAGCGGTAAACTCCTTGCCTAATCGCTCGCAGGACGAAAGCAAAGCAAAAACAAAAACAAAAAGTTAGCTACATAGCATTGTATAATACAAATTGATTAAAATGAAAAACCCTACGTTCAAAGTCTTCATTAAGGATACACGCTATGATAGATCTAACACTGCACGACTTTTTAGTTTTCCGTCTCTCATATCCTCGAGCACCTGCTGAATATCTTCTGGCTTGTGTAAAGTAACATCCGGGACCACTTTACCTCTTGCGACAAAGTCCAAGGCCTCCAGGATATCTCCTCGTGAGCCTACCAGGCTTCCGATTATCTTCAAATTCTTGAAAACAATTGCAGACGGCTCAACCTCAATTTTCTCGCCCTTTGGTGGCAAAGAAACGCATACCAAGGTACCATTCAGACCGAGGTATTCCAGTGTTTGACAATATGTCTTTCCAGAAGGTGCTAGCATTAGACATGTATCAGCGCCGCCATTATTCGTAGCGCTCATAATAGCCTCAGTAGTATTCTCCTTGCTGAAATCAATAAATATCTCTGCCCCGAGCTTCTCCACCAATTCGCGCTTATCTTCACCGGAATCAACGCCAATTACTCTGAGTCCCATGGAAGTTGCATATTGAATAGCCAAACTACCGAGCCCACCGCCAGCACCCGTAATGACGACCCATTGTCCGGCACGAGCCCGCGAGACTTTCAATGCCTTGAATACAGTGACGCCAGCGCATAAAATCGGTCCAACGGTGTTAGCATCGGGGATGCCCTCTGGCAACGGAATGACGTAGTTAGCCTTGATAGTAATGTACTGTTGCCAGGTTCCGTCCACCATGGAGCCAATGAATGCAGTTTTACTGCAATATGCTTCACCATCAGGTGAGGAGCATGCTCTGCAGTTTCTACAAGGATTCTGGACCAAGGGGACGCCAACTTTAGTCCCCACAGGGAAAGTGCTTGGGTCCACTCCCGGGCCATGCTGAACAATAAAGCCAGATCCTTCGTGTCCAGCGACCTTAACATCTTTATACATTTGCAATTCCCAGTCACCTTCGAGAATTGATAAATCAGAGTGGCATATCCCTGAACTGGTCAACCGGACCAAAATCTCGTCCGCTTTCAGCTTCGGAACAGGATACTCATAGTCAACCTTAACTTTGAAGTTCTTGCCAGTCTCAACAACTGTAATCGCCTTCTGCACTTTGGGAATCTCTACTGTCATTTCGTCTCTGATAATAACAATTAACAGCAGGTATACCTTTTAATTATATGCTTTTAATGAGTTTACATATTTCTTTGCTTGGTCGGACTTTAAATAGTCCAGTTCAGATTTGAGTTTTTTGTGGTTCCACAATTCTAATATGCTTAATACCGGAGTGGGTCAAAAAAGACGGGGACGATCATTCCTATACCAAAGTAGTCCAGGCTTTTGTAACATTTCACTCACAATATTTCCGATAACTACCGGGGAGGTTCCATGAAATTTGCTTATATTGCACAGATCGTCCTTGGGATGACGAGCCGCAAAATTCTCAAGCATCGGACCCTGCATAAAAAATCATCTGATAAATATCTTCCGGGACTTTATACCTACTAAATTTTTAATCCAACTTGACTATACTATAGTAATCATGTGATTCTTTCACCGAACTCATTCATTTCTCTGAACATATCTGATACCCTGCTTGTGTAGAGCCTCCTCAACAATACCCATTGCTTTGATGACTTTTTCTTCTTCCAGTCTCTGGCCAACTACTTGCACACCCAAAGGAAGGCCGTGCATTTTGTCTGCGTCATAGTTCACATAGGCGCCATGAGCTATTCGGTTCAATTTACTGAGATTAAAACTCGCTGGCAGTGAATCAACCGCACGATCAACCCTGGTTACCGGCATAACACCTGCGGTATAGTCAACTAAGTTGAACATAAAGGTATATCCACACGAAGAAATTGAGTTGTACAACCCCTTGTGCGGGAAAGCAGGCGTAGCGTTAGGAACAGTTAGCAGTATATCGATATCAGAAGATTTCCACGCATTGAAGAACTCATCTTTGTAGCCTTCTCTTTCATAGACGAGGTCCCACCTCTCAGTTATTGTCTTGATATTCCAATCTCGCACCATATAAGCCCATACCGGGTCGCGGTAGATGTACTTCAAGATCCATGCGTAGATGCGTTTGAAGATGCGGGGGAGCCTAGCTGCGCTCAGCATTCTACCTACTCCTGCATCGTTATTCTCACCACAGCGTTGGTCACGGGTGGCTATCAAGCCACCGTCTGAAACCAATAGCTGAGAAGCGATCCTGAGAGCCCTCAAACAATCAGGAGCTTCAAATCTCACAATCGTGTGGCCCTCTGCACGCAGTGCATCCACAGTGAGATTTAATGCTCGGCTACAGGCAGGCGAGGGACTAACGACGCCATCGTCGTACATAACACCTACTTTAAGCTTCTTAGGAAGTTCTACCTCTCTCCAGGGTATGGGGTGACAGGAGTAATCGTAATTCCACGGCTTCATGTCGATGATAGCCTTCAAGAAGAATCCGAGATCTGCAAGCGAGCGAGTCATAGGTGAGTATACTGCTGGGATACCCTCTTGGCCAGGCATACTAGTGGTATTGCCAACCTTGGGGAATCTTCCTGTGGAGCATTTCAGACTATAGATTCCTGAGAAGTGTGCAGGAATACGAACTGAGCCTGCCACATCGGTACCGATCCCCAGCCGACTGCCGCCAAAAGCGAGAAGAGAGGCTTCGCCGCCGGTAGAACCTCCCGCAGCGTATCCTTTAACGTACGGATTCTCGGAAACACCCCATACGTCGTTATAGGATTCAAACGACAGCAAAGTGAAAGGAACATTGGTTTTAACGAACGGGACTGCACCTGCATCTCTCAGAAGTCTAATAATCGCCGCATCCTTGGTAGCAGGCTTGAAAGCCTTCGCGCTGTATCCAATGCACGAATCATACCCGGTCACATTAACAGTATCTTTCATAGAGATTGGGAATCCTGCCAGAGGGCCCTTAGTGTCGCAGTTCGCAGCCCATTTTTCAGAATCCTTTATGAAGATCTCAGTGAGAACATTAAGCTCTTTATGAGCCTCTATGGCTTTTTTGCCATAGGCCCTCAAAACCTCGATTGGTTTTAAAGTTCCGGAGTTAACCCGGTGAACCACATTAGACGCGGGGAATCCAACAATGTCAATTTCACTTTCGGTCAATGGTTCGTGATATTCCACTAGCTCATTTATGCGGTCTTCACGTTCCTGCCGTTTTGCCTTTATAGTGGCCTTGTGCAAGAAATACCCTCCAAACATTTGCTTATATATAGATATACAGATATCAAGGTGTGGAGAAACTATCTCGTAACTTTTCTTATCTTTTATATGGCCCTAACCTGATCGCGTTCTCCTGCCGTCTTTAGCCGAACGGCCCGATAAACCCCACAAACTACTTCTGTTCTATACCCACGCTAACTCTTCCTTTATCAAACTATAACCATTAACTATGGAAGTCTACCACGATAACGCAAAAGTATATTTGAAATGGAAGGATGGGTCAGTTTCTAAGTAGTATGTATCTATCAATGATAATTGAACAGCGAGCAGGTCTAATGAGAAACTGATCTAGTCACAATATCTGGCTTAGAGACTCGTGCCAATCTGAAAAGTACTTCCATCCATTGACTAAACAGCGACTTCAGAATACGTTTGAAATCCCCGAGGACGTGCGGGCAGAGAGCTCCAGACTAGTTGGCGATAACGAATATCTTGAGATCGTTTGGGACCATGACAAGCACGTCAGTAGATACCCAATTGATTGGCTCAGACTCCATTCATATGATCCAGTGCTGGTCAGAGAGAAAAGTGAATCTATTCCACAGGAGCTTTGGGCCCCCGATAACTTGCAATTGCCTAGTGTGGAATTCGAGGACGTGATGAAATCCGACTCGGCAGTAGCCGATTGGACGCGAAAAATCCATGTCCATGGCTTTTGTCTCGTGAAGAACACTCCTGTGGATACATCACAGACTGAGAGGCTTGTGAATAGGATAGCCTATATAAGGCCTACTCACTATGGTGGATTTTGGGATTTCACTGCCGATCTTGCCAAAAATGATACTGCGTATACCAACCTGTACTTAGCGTGTCATACTGATGGAACATATTGGAGCGATACCCCAGGGTTACAGCTGTTCCATTTGCTCCACCATGACGGCAACGGCGGTGAAACTATGCTGGTAGATGGATTCAAGGCCGCGGAGGTATTGAAAGCAGAGCATCCCGAATCATATCAAGTGCTATCAAAAGTTCTAGTCCCCGCTCATAGCGCCGGCGATGAAAATGTCTGCATAACTCCTACTGCGCCATTACCTGTTCTCACCCACCACCCACTAACCGGTAAGCTCACGCAGGTAAGGTGGAACAACGACGATAGGTCCACAATGGACCAGTGGGAGAATCCAGAAGGCGTACTTGAATTTTACAAGGCAATCAGAAACTGGAAACAGATCCTCCTTAGACTCGAATTTGTCTACAAGCTAACGCCAGGAACATGTCTGAGTATGTTTTCATTGTTTAGCTATCGTCTGTGTTTCAACTAATGTATCCATAGTATTTGATAACTGGAGAATGCTGCATGGCCGAATGCAATTTGACGGATCTAGGCGCATGTGTGGTGCATACATCAACCGAGATGACTTTGTTTCAAGGTTCAGATTATTAAATCTCGGTCGAAAAGAGGTTCTAAATGCCTTATGATTTACTTTTGAGTTCGTTGGTGATCAGCATGTTTCCTCTCAATGGCACACATTGGAGATCAAATTTTGACCTCTATCTCCTGGTAAGAGATGTACACGGCCTGACGCTGGATAAGAGACCGGTGTGAAACCTTAACTGTGAAATGAAATGACTAGTCTATTCAGTCTATTCTTTTTGAGATGAGTCTCAACGAAGCCTCACAAGAAGCATCGATAAGAAGCTATATGCTCAATTGATAAATAGCCTTTAATGATAACGCCTGAATCTGTTATATATATGCACTGTAGTGCCAAGCCGATAGCTGAAAAAAGAAGACTGATTAGATTGCAAGAGATTTCCCAAAGTCGGAATAATTCCCACGGCGTGCATCTCCGGTCAACCGCCGTGTAACTCCGGAAATCAAATAGGTTTAACTGGGCTGTAACCTCATTATTATGAACAAATCTAAGCTATAGATAGAGACACAGCTTCTGGTAAGGCCTTAATCTTCGAGTATTGGACCATAAGATAACTTCACAAAGGTATGTAAAACCCTCTTCTATGATTGTCCACTTAAGCCCTAGATAGAGTCCCACGACAGGCAAACCCCCGCCAATGTCCACTGGCTCGCCGTTGATAATCTCCTATGCATGCCAGCAGGAATGCAGGGTTTTGGCAGAGATCATCATGTAACCTTTGATGGGAACGGTTCCAGTTTGTACTATGCAACCCATCTACCCCCACCAAATGCGGGGTAGTAGTTAATCCAGAAAAAAAGAAATTAAAGTTGATGTAATTCCTGATAAGCAAGCGGCATCGATTAAGTCCCTATATAAAGCCATGTCATCCCTATCTAAAACTATCAGGGTGAAGTTAAAGTAGATAAGTAAAATAAAATAAAACAACGCTAACGAAACGTGAAAGAAGGAAATGGAAGTAACTAGCTCGAATTCCAATATCGAGAGCTATGACGTTGAATCGGACACACGAAGCATATCTTCTGCTAAGGTTTTAGATCGCGTGGTAGAGAATACGAGGAACATTGCTGAGCAGGAGAAACAGCTAGGAGTCATTGAAGCATTCAGGAGATACCCAAGAGCTATGCTATGGTCTACTTTTTTCGCAATGTCTGTTATCATGTGTGGATACGATGCTCAGTTGATCTACTCCTTCTTTGCTATGCCTTCGTTTCAGGATAAGTACGGTACCGAGTACGAAGGAGGGAAGATTATTACTGCAGCATGGCAAACGGCACTGGGGATGGGCAACCCCATAGGGCAAATCCTGGGATCTCTAGCAATCAGTTGGCCATCAGAGAGATGGGGACGTAAGAAGGCATTGTTCGCAACAAACTTTATCATTAGCGGGATCATATTTATGCAATTCTTTGCGCCTACCATTGGCGTCCTTTGTGCTGGTGAGATTATTGCTGGGTTATGTTGGGGCGCGTTTGTCACTCTATCTCCTACATATGCGTCTGAAATTAGTCCGATGGCTTTAAGGGGTATTCTAACAGCGTTTACCAATTTGGCGTTTGTCATTGGTCAATTTGTTGCCCAGGGGGTTACTGCAGGAGTGGAGGCAAGAACGGATAAATGGGCATACAAGATTCCATTCGCCGTCCAATGGATTTGGTGTATTGTTCTATTCATAGGTCTGCCGTTTGCGCCTGAGTCGCCGTGGTACCTGATCCGCACGGGCAAAATGAGTACGGCTCGAGAGGCCCTGACGACGCTGAAATGGGGCGATGACGAGCATATCGACGAGACTTTGTTGATCATCGAACAGACTGATTTGCTTGAACGCGAACTGCACACTAAATCAAGCTACTATGACTGCTTCAAGGGTACGAATCTTAGACGCACTGAGATCTGTTCAATGGTTTACTTGATCCAGGTGATTTGTGGCAATCCATTAATAGGGTACAGTAACTATTTCTTCACATTGGCTGGACTTTCAGTTTCGGAGTCCTTCAACATGGGGGTTGGAAATACAGCTATTGGCTTTGTTGGTACATGTTTAACATTCATTTTCTTGAGTTTTGTTGGCCGGCGCCGAATCTATCTCTATGGTTTAGCGGTCATGACTGTATTGTTAATTGTCATTGGCGGGTTGGATTGTGCTAAAGATTACGATACCAACACTGGCTACCGTTGGGCGCAGGCGTCATTGTTAGATATATGGACGTTTCTGTACCAGCTTACAGTTGGGCCACTGACTTTTGTTATCATTTCAGAGCTGTCATCTACCAAACTACGAAGTCGTACTATTGCTATTGCGACTGCTGTTCAGGCGGCTGGATCACTGGTGACCACAATTGTGGTTCCATATATGTTCAACCCTCAAGATGCGAATATGAGGGGTAAGATTGGATTTTTCTTTGGCGGACTTTCTTTGATTAGTGGTGTATGGGGCTATTACAGATTGCCAGAAGCGCAAGGTCGAACATTCGAAGAAATTGATATTATGTTTGAAAGGCATGTCCCCACGAGAGATTTCAAGAACTGTGATGTATTTAATCTGTAGATCCATATAAATATTTTTATTAGTACTATTATATAGCGTTAACGTTAGAAGAAGCTTTTTGCTTTTTATCTTCTTTTTTAATGATTCCTTGTTTGGAAACATCCTTCCGATCAAGGGAATATTCTTTGATGAATATATTTGCAAAGAAACACACTCCAGAAAATGCAATCATGATGTAGAATATAAAGCGAATTGAACCATTGAATGCCTTCATCAGTTCAGTTTTCGTAGCAGACGGTTCCATGTTCCTGATAATTTCAACTAGTTGAACCGCATCTGATGAGTGAGAGAATTCAGAGAGCAGCGGGTCGCTGCTCGTCCTTGACGACATTTGATTAGCGAATATGGCGCCCCCAATCGCTACGCCAAATGCCTGACCGAGAACTCGTACAAATGCCATCATTAGCGCGGCATGGGCATTATTCTCTGCAGTATTCGGAGCAAATACCGACATACTCAATGATGCAAATAGAATACCACAGCCTATGCTAAATGGGATATTAAGACCAATAAATTGGCCTATCGACGTATTGATATTTAACAACGATAATAACCCTGCTCCAAGCGTCATCAGCGCCCATGCTGCCCAGGACAGATACATGTACTTGCCATACGTCGAGATTAGTATACCACAGATGATGGCAGATGGCGAAATGCTTATTGATTCCGGGAGTAGAGCGATCCCGGACATAAGAGCGGAGTAGCCTTTTATAGCCTGATAATAAAACGGTAGGTAGTAAACGGCACAAAACATTATCAAGCCCTGAAGCGTTACTTGGAAAAAACCAATGTTCGCACTTCGATTTGCAAAAACTTCCAGCTGCACCATCGGCTCTTTGGGTACCTTGCATTCATAGACGCAAAATCCAAGCAAGCCTACGATCCCTAGGATAAGAGGCAAGAGTGTATTATAGGAACTCCACGAGAACATCACGCCTCCAAACGAGATGCCCAAAAGCAACGAGGTACAAGACCCCGTGAAGATAACCAAGCCGAAATAGTCTATTCTTTTGAACTTTTCCTTTAGACTAGACTCCTCAAGGTATAGTTTCAAAACGAACGGGGTCCCTATTAGCGCCACAACACAAATTGGAAGATTGATGTAGAAGATCCATCGCCAGGTAACACTGCTTGCGAAACCGCCACCCAGCAGTGGGCCAATAACTGTACCAACCGCCCACATCATGCCCAAAAACGCATAATACTTTCCTCGTACTCTTAAAGGGATAATATCGGAAATAACAATCTCAGATAGAACCAGACATCCACCGCCTCCCACGCCCTGAACAGCTCTTCCAGCTATTAAAAGGCTAAATGAATGCGCTACTGCACCCATAATGGACCCCACCAAGAAAAATATAATCGAGATCACAGTTAATGGCATCCTGCCGAAGATATGCGATAAACTCCCGATTATCGGTTGCGAAACCGCTGATGTGAGTAGAAACGAGCTTCCTACCCAAATCGCTTGGGTCGTAGATCCCTTTAGGTCGTTCGTGATAACCACTAGTGCTGCCCCGACCGAGGTCGAGTCTATAGCTGCCAGCAGCGTCAATACCATGAAAATACCAATCACGCTATAAACCTGCGGACTAGCCTTGAAGGGGGTTTTGGCATCTTCTTGTCCTTCTTCATACTCTTCCTTCACCTGCAGTCCAGACCCGTCCTCTGTCTTCTCAGCTCTTGTTATTCCTTCGGCATCACTATCTCGTGATTTACTAGTGTCCAGTTCACTGCTGTTAGTTGAGCTCATCTCCTAGAGAAACACAAAACTTCAGAAAAGAGACCCTATACAAGTCCAGCCTGCGTATCTGATGCCTCTCAAATTTTATCCCTTCTATACGAGTATAATAGCTACTAAAAGGTAAAACGTTTACTTGAATATGCTAGAGGTAGGAGGAAGAAAACTCTAATATTATTAGACCAGTGGCATAAAAGTGATCCCGACGGTTCGCCGCGCGTAGCTATATAAGCCCATTTATCTCTAAGACTCTCTCCATATAGTATTGCCTCATAGAAGGAACAACCCGTTATGAAATGAAGGGATTGTACCAAGAGAACCCTATTATATACGGCAATATAAGCCTTGTATGGCACTTTTGATTTTCATTCTAGGCGCTCGTATTCCTATTCCAACATGTGCGGCTTTGATACAGAATTAATTAATATTAATATACAGCTAGCTACAATGCAAATCTCTGTATATAGTTTCGTTTTAGTAGCAGGCTAGAGATTAAGGGAATGCCTCTAGACGTAGAGCATTTTCACTTTATATATATAGACAGGAGTCATATTCATATTCTCTATTCTCAAAATGAACTGATTTTCCGTATAACGTTAATTGCTGAGGCTCATGTTGAAGTGTACATTCTATACCGCTGAGGTTGAAAAATACTACAATTGTTAGGCATATAGTTGGGATTTAGAACACTACCAGCGCTTAGGATCTTATGTATTAGCCAGAATGGCTGATGCAAAAAAACCTGATGTACAACAGGCACCAAAGGAGTCAGCAGCCAAACCAGAAGTGCGTGGGAATCCTTCAGATGGGTCTGGGACGGAACCGCCGAGTTGTTCCAAGGAAGATTTCGTAAAGAGGAAGCAAAACACTTGGATGTTCAGTTTGAATGACATCAATCTGTATGCGCCGTCAAGGAAAGATGGGATCCCGGCGAAACAGGAGCTTATTCAGCGTGCGAAGGGGGTGAACTTTATAATGCAGGTTGGGGCGCATTTGAAAGTCCCTCAGATGACTGTTAACGCGGCGTCTACCTTCCTTCATCGGTTCTACATGCGGTTTTCAATGAAAAAGTTTCACTACTATGATATCGCCGGTACCTGTTTGTTTCTGGCGACTAAGGTCGAAGAAAGCAACCGAAGGCTGCGTGATGTAACGATTGCGTGCACGAAGATAGCGTCGAAGAACCCGAAGCTTGTGGTTGACGAGCAGTCCAAGGATTTCTGGCGCTGGAGCGACACGATCCTCTACGACGAGGAGCTGCTTCTCGAAGCGCTCTGTTTTGACGTTTCGCTAGACTCGCCATATCAGTCCATGTCGTATCTGACAGAAAAGTTCGAGCTGAACCGTATAGAAGCGTTCTGCAAGAGTGCGTGGGGGTTCATCAGTGATTCGTGCAGGATTCCTCTGAGCCTGCTCTTCTCGGCCAGGGTCATAGCCGCGGCTGGGTTTCTTTGGGCATCAAGGTACACAGGCACTGAGCTGCCGCCTCTGTGGTACGAGTCGGTAGGACTGGCCATTGACGAGATCCTCGAGGCGTGCAATATCATGGCCGATATGTGCGAAATGCTGAGAAGGAATGCTCCGGGGATACCCGCGAGCCAGAAGTACAGCAGGATCATCAAGGATGCGAAAAGAAAAGCGGCGCCAGAGCCAGACCGAAGTGTCAAAAGCGTCAAGGTAGAGTAGCCCTCGTGCTACTTCGTCTCCTTTTTTATTTATTTGTTGGGTGACTGATTACATACTGGTACTAATTTAATGTAGAACTTTTCTGACACTCATCAATCCTCGTTATAGAAAACTCCAGACGAGTTCTTATAAAGCTCCAGGTTTTCTTCTTGTCGCCCTGAATCACCACTAGGTACTAAGAACCGAAAGAGGACCTTTGGCCAGATCCGCATGCCTTTCAGCGTCGCGCCATCAGTTAAAACAACCCACAGCGCGAATAGCACATCTCGGCCCAGTCCTCTCTCTGTACCACACAGTTTGTCTAAATAGGGCGACTGCGAAGAAAAAGAAGAAGACGAAGTGAAAAATGCGTTGGGACTACAACTAAACTGGCACGGTGCTGAATTTGTGACGGTGGCGTAACTGTGATACTGCCGTGCTGGGCTCTGCCGTGCTGGATTGTACGCCGGACGGCTAGTCACCCACCGAATCGCCGGTGCCTCAATATGTTTTTCCAACTCAGCATTATATGCAAGTCTACCTGCATTAGATTACCGTACGCTGCGACAACATGCATCGTTACGATGATACATCGTCCCGCCCGCGCGCGTATGTTCCTTGATTCGGCCAGGCTTCGACTACCTCTCACCGCGTTATCTCATCGCTGGAGCTCAACGGTCATCTCGCCGTGAACTGAGAGGCTCGTGGTGGCTGTGGTTTTCCGCGTGGCCACAATGCAATACGCTGCTGAACCGTATTCGCGATTATTATTTTTATTAATTATTATCTTTCTTTACGTCAAAATCTGACTCTAGCTGGATCCGCATGCATGGCCCCGTACAGCGACCAGTCCGCCCTGTGCAAATCCCTATTCACTCAATCGCAGTGCATCCCCCAGGCCCAAACCTGAAACTGCTGCGAACACAATTTAAGCGCGTCGTTGCCAATCTTTCTGAGATTCCAGCTAAAGTGATACCAGCCTACTGTAAGCATCGCTGAGGCCGAAACCGGAGAATATTTCCGTCGAGAATCAGCCTCACGTTTGTTGGGGTCTTAATAAAGGGGGAATTCTGCCACTAATTAGGCATCTGCTGGTGCAGATCACAACTGGAGAAAACTTTCCGGGGGAACTTGGTCTCAGCTGTACCCATCCCCAGATTTACGCTCGGCCCAAGCTGGCTACGCTACAACTGCTATCGAGACTGCGAGACAGTGCCATATTGCTAGGACCAGCGCTGAACATGCCCAGATTCAGGGGCCGTTCCGTCATGGAAGGTCAGAACCAAAGGAGATGCAAAAGGTCCAGAAAAGGTCACTCTGGAAACGGTCTTCGAAGAATTTAAGGTGTCAGCTGGTTCCGGGGGTTCGCTTCTGCTTTGGGCATTCCAGAAAAGAAAGAAGGAAAATTTGTTTTTTGGGAGGTCTTTTCACCTTGTAACTCATAAATTAAATATAATTATTAGCTTTAAACCTAGTACCTTTATACTCTTACACTTCGTGACTTATTATACTTTATTATTGCAATTATTATATATATATACATATATATACGCACAACAACTCCGTCAACTTCTTATAAGGGACTATACGCCATCAGCACTGTCAGACTGAGCAGGAACAGTTCAAGCGACAACAAACTTAGGTCCCGCGTACGGTAGGGCCACCAACAAGAGGTTATAGAGTGTACATATATTTGAGCAGGACCGAAAACGGCATCGAAACAGAAGAAAGCTAGTGGACATCATTAGGGACGAGCGAGCGAGACACGAAAGCTGAACGAGGCGCCCAAGATACAAGAGGGTTCTAAGTTACACAATAAAAGGGCGGTTTTTTATCTTTTTGGTCTGTGTATTTTAATGGAGTTTTACTATAATGTCGGTCGTTGACTCTTCCATTCAACCTACAGAACCGATTCCTGCGAAATCCTCACTGGTGAAAACTGACAAGCCGAGACCGCATGTGTGCGCGACATGCACGCGCTCGTTTGCGAGGCTGGAGCATCTGAAGCGCCACGAACGGAGCCATACCAAGGAAAAGCCATTCCAGTGTCCAGTGTGCGAACGGTGCTTTGCGCGGCGGGACCTGCTTCTGCGGCATAAGCAGAAGCTGCACGCTTCGTTCCCAGAAGCGCCGAAGTCTAGGAAGGTGCCTACCAAGAGGAAAAGCTCGGTAAGAGCGGTTCCCCAGACTCCGTCGTCAGCCGGAACGACGCCCGAGGCGTCCCAGCAGCCATACTCTGACATACTAAAGAGCCAGATGAAATCCAATGGGCTGCGGACCAGGCCGGGGTCGTTTTCGGCGGTTTCGGCAGACTCGTACGCAAGATTCAGAGAAGCGTCAGAGTCTCAGCTGAATGCGCCTCCCCAGGTTGGGTTTTCAACTCCGCAGATGCTGCCGACAGTCTACAACGAGGAGGATATGAACAGCATTCCGTTTGAAGAGCTTAATGACGTTTCTACAGAAGCTTTATTTATTAATCCCCAGCTTTTGGGTAGCGGCAACCATCAACATCACCAGCATAACAACAGCAATATTAATAATCATAATAGCCAGCAAAAGACGTTTTGGAACTCAAGCTACATTGAGAAAAAGGACGACGAAGATGAGCTGAGCCCCGGTAGTGTTTTGAACCTGGATAACGACGATTTCAGTTGGATGCCTCCGGCATCCAACGGAGAGCATGATATTCTACTGGGAATCGCAGGCTCGTCTCCATTATCGTTGAACCATTCTAACGTCAACCTTCTTTCGAATAACAATCACTCTAATAGCATTGGGAGTTCTGGCATGATGAGTCCTCCTCAGCACTCTGATGGACTGCCAGAATCAAATCCAACAACTGTATCACCTATTAACGAAAATGAGTTCCATGCAGTGACCGCCCCGGCGGTTGCGGGCGCGAAGAAGCCGGTTTCGAACTTCTTTGATGATACCCCTAGTATAAAAATCGAAGAATCACAAATCAAAATCGAAGATGAATTGTTCCCATGGAATACGGGAGGTATCGGTGACGATTCAATTTCTGTAGGCTCTTCCTCTCGTGGCCAAATCATCACTCCTCAACTACGTTTGCATATTCTTACCACGTTGTCTACGCCAACACCATTTTCATCGAACCACCCTCCTCAACTACCTTCAACTTTGGAACTCCAGCGATATATTAATGCATACACGGAGAATTTTGGTCGTCACCTACCGTTTTTGCACCATACTCTAGAATTTACTCCGGATAATGTCCCATTAGCATTGGCGATGGCTGCGATTGGTGCGCTGTATACATTTGAGCATTCGAGTTCAATGAACATTTTCGAGGTATCAAGAAGTTGCATTCATGTATATCTAGAATCAAGAAGATCAAGGAAGGAAGAGCGTGCTCAAGGCTCGGAATTCGATTACGAGCACAGTGGTGGTAATGTTGTAACTCCGCTATGGCTCGTGCAGGCTTTGGTCCTTGGTGTAATTTATGGATTATTTAATGGAGAACGGCTAGCAAATGAAATTGCTGTTGCGCAAGCAAATGCAGTGATTTCACTAGCGAAATCAGCTGGATTGCACTTGCCTCCACATGAGTTTTTGAAACTACCCGATGAAAATAAAAGTCTGCCAGAAGAAAAATGGACATATTTTCTATCGGTCCAAGAGCGAATTCGTACAATGCATGTTGTACACACAATTTCTTGCTTACTTGCTACGTCCTACAACGTCATGTCCACGTTGAAAAATGATGACATCAAGTGTGGTTCGCCAAGTGATGAAAGTTTATGGACAGCAGTGACTTCGGTTGAATGGTGGGAGATAATGCGCAAAAAGGAGATGGATACAAATTTTGTCCAGTCTGTTGAGGGACTCAACTTCAATGATTGTTTGAGCGAGCTACTAAAAGGCAACACTTTGACGGTTAAGGTCCCTCAATTTGCACTGCTAAGTCTAATGTATGCGATTCATTTGGAGATTCATGACCGTAGGGTTTTACATGACCATCATGGTTCTTTGTCTTCATCGTCATCATCTCCTCAATCTCCTGCGTCGTCAACTAGTTTAGAGTTGAGTTGGCTGCAACAAGAAAAGATTGCAATTGAAGCGATTCTGCGGGCCTGGGAAACTACTTGGTCATTATGTCCATTGGCATCATTAAGCCCAAGCAGTCAATATGGTCCATTAATGAGCGATTCCATTCCATTATCTTCACTGGCGCATGCTCGAGTATATATAGACATGAGAAAGGTTAAGGAATGTTTCTGGAAACGAGATTTCATTGGCATGGGTGCCGAACTAGATAACATCCATGTCCCACAATTTTACGAGTTCGATGGATTACTTGAGGCAGCCTCATATTGCGCCGATGCAATTTCACTATGGGAGAAACATTCTGTGAAGTGGACGTTGGAAAGTACTGCAAGCCAGACTTTTATTCATACCATTGTTTCATTATTTGATTGTGGTTTGATAATTTCTGAGTTTCTGAACCGTCTCGAATGTAGGCCGCGCAGTAGCTGGAAGGATGACGAAGCTTCGCTGGCTACGAGAGTAGGCAAGATCTTTTTCAGGGTACTGGAGGTGGTTGGAAGAGAAAATGTAGACTTCTTTGCTTACGGGAATGCCGGAATCAATGGGAATGGAAACGGAACCAACTACGTTGATGATTTCGATGAGCGCCGTGTTGCTGGTGTTCTGGATATCAATGTTGAAAGCCATTCTCCACCGCCTAAACTGAGTATACTTGCCCTACAGGTGGTTTCTAATATCCTGTGTAAGAGTTACATTTGGCCCTTTGCACCGGTAATGGCTGAGGCGCTCAAAACCCGTTCTCAGCAACTTCGCTAAAAAAAGACTGTATTTATTTAGATTTGTATGTTAATATTATATTATATTATTTTATTTTATTATCATTTTCTGTCATTTCTAATACGTAATAAGACTGGCTTCATAGTAAGATTGTATATAGTAAGAAGTCACTATTTGTCTTTTGCATCAAAATCGGAGTCCGGGCTCCGCCATGACGTCATGTGGGATCTAGTTTTATTAGTCCAGGTGATTTGCAGGGTTACTTCCTAAAAGAAACACACTAATCATTGTGGTAATCAATGCCGATCAACTTTATGCCAATCTTTTGTTGTTCGAGTCTATTTAACGGATTTGGAAAAATGTCTTTCTCGTCAACTAAATTGAACTAATTTAATGCATTACTATAGCAATACTATGTATTTTTAGGCAGCCTGCTGTTGGTCTTTAAATGCAGACACAAAAGAAGACCAATGAGCAAGCTCAACATCACTCAGCCCAGTATGCTCACCAGCTACTAGAGCCTGTTTAATGGCCTCGTCAATCTGTAGAGAAGATCTGTGGATATTCCTCACAATCTCACCATGTTTTTCAAATTCTTGTTTAATAGCATTTTCCTTCACTTTAACTCGAAGCAAAGAAGTATATTTTTGAATAATCTCCTCTAGACGGCCAGAAGAACATACAAGACGCAAGTCAACGGTTGCAAGACGGCCAATAATCACACATGATAGAACCTTTATATCGTGCTCATCTGAGAGACCAGACAAAACACAAGTAAAGATATCAGCTAGGATCCCAAACACTTGGAGCCTGTCTGGTGGTAGTGTGTTCACCAATGTGTAGATAGTCTCGAATGCGGTTTTGCGAAGATCAAGACCATCGTCGACCTTATGCTTGAATGGACCCATCTGCACTGTGCGAATCAATGATTCATTTATCGCAGTCTCTCGGTACAATAGGGGAAGAAGCTTATTGAGATGAGGAGTAAGTAAATGAGACTTATTGTGAATAGCAGATACTAGCGCGCTAAGTGATACCTGTCTTGTCGCGAGATTCTCATCTTCAACCAGCGCTAAAAAGTCAACCACAATAGGTCGAAGCAAATCATCATATCGATCATGCGATTGACCAAACGAATACTTTACCGCAGACACAACCGCAGATCGAATGGTTGGCTTCTTGGACCCTAGATATATTCTGAGCTTAGGTAGGAAAGCCTCTGGATTCAAAATTGAAAGTCGTCCAACACATTCAGCAATAATAGCTCGCTCGCCTTCTTCTTCCGAATTCTCTTCTTGTTCGGGTACTGGCTGGTCTTGAATCTTTTGTGAATTTTCTAGATGAAGAAATAGTGAATCCCATATCCTCGTTGACCACTCCTCAGAAATCTTTTCTCCCATAATTACTTCCCTTATTGCAATTAAATATAAATAAGCCACATCCTTAGCTGGACGGTTCAGATGATTAATCAACTCGCCGAGGTATGCATCGGCATTATTGCTGATAACCTGTCCCAAAGTCTGGGCTGCTTGTGTTGAATAATCCGGTGAATTCTCATCAACACGGTCATACAATGCGGAAAGTGACGAATTTGACTCGTTAATTTTTGCCAGAAGGCCAATATTTCCAAATACTAGCAAGCACCATTTAAGATCAACTTGTGAAGTTGGGTTCGCGATTGCATTTTGCAATCTTTCAACCTTAGCCTCGCTTTCATCACCATAGGTGATCATCACTGCTAACGCCTTGGCAGCAAACTCAGCATTATGGTGCAAGCTACTGGATCCTTCTAAAACACCATACAGTGAATTAACCGATGCTTTGTTCGAGATATTTCTTGTAATTGCTTCAAATAGGTTTAGTATCTGTTGAGCGATTGCAGCCGGTTGCTTCGCCTGCTCAATGATCGATAATGCACAATGACATATTTTTTCTTCATTAGCATTGTCATGCCGGATTTTAGTCAAGTCCGCGAGCACTTGTGCAA
Source organism: Diddensiella caesifluorescens (assembly GCA_030558955.1). Taxonomy (NCBI): domain Eukaryota; kingdom Fungi; phylum Ascomycota; class Dipodascomycetes; order Dipodascales; family Trichomonascaceae; genus Diddensiella; species Diddensiella caesifluorescens. The sequence continues at coordinate 24,979 of JAKTQR010000018.1, forward strand.
CTACTCCAATGATTTGAGAGTCACTGTTATTTGATTGAAGCACATCGTGCCCTTGTCTAAGAACATTGTCGATCAATGGCCCTACTGCATCTGCAGTCTCAAGGCTTGACAAGTTATCACCATTGCTCAATATTGCATGCAGAGCATTTAATGAATTTAATCTTAGTGTTCGCGAGCTTTGGTTCAGAAACCCGCTTAGCCTCTCAACAGATATTAAAATCCAGTCAGGATCGAGTGGGTTAGAATGTAAAGTTGCAATAGCCTCTGTAGCTTCAACTGCCGCTAGCCGTAAAACCTCGTTTGTTAGTAATTCTTGAACAACATTACACGCTCTATAAGCCTCCTCCATAGGGATATTAACTTGTCCCAAAAGTTGTCCTACAACCTGTAACGCGCGCTCACGCGATTCAGCATCTAAAGAGGTACCAACGGCTTTATCAATGGCGCTGTTTCCAACACTTTCAACGAGCTGAGGTGGCAAAGCGTTATTTGTCTTAAATAAAATAAGTGTCACATCAAGGCCCTTGGCAGCTATTTTATAATATCCATCGTTAATCCCTTTGGTAATGATCTCCACCAATGTCAATAAATGCTGATTAATTTCATCGACGGAATGAAAGCTCAAAATTGAAGAAACTAGCTGTAGGATATCAATCATCAAAGAACTCTTGGCTCTGCTGAGCGTATCTAGCACTGGTATGATCCCTGATAGCTCGCTTGGCATTCCATGTAACACAACAACGAGGTCCCTTAGAACGTTCAGATGCTTATTCATATTAGCAACTACATCCTCGCCCTTACTAAGATCCTTAAGGCAAATCTGCACTATCCGCGGTAAAACTTCCGCCAAGCTCGTTTGGGGGTCGGAATCTGTAACCATGCTAGCATCTGATGATCTTCTTTTTTTGCCAGTTTTCGAGCTATAGTAGATCCCATCAGTTGATGCCGCATTGATAAATAGCGATAAAGTTGTAAGAATCTGCGATCTAATGCTTTGCTCGTCTTCTATTGCTAGTCTCGAAACCAGCTCGGAAAGTAGCCGGCAATAAATTAAGGGCAATTGACTCGGTATCGCCTGAACCAGAACGCCGGCCAATTTTACAGCCGACCATCGCGTTTTCCAGCTCTGATCCTCGTCATCATCCATGACGAACTCATCCTCGTCACTAAATTCAAACTCGTCATTCTCCTCCTCTTCGCCATCATCATCACCATCGTCATTTTCTTCTCCAATTTCGTCGTTTTCAGGTTCATCGTCCATCGCAGTTGTCTCTTCCATTTCGAAATCTGACTGGACCTGGTTAGCGTCAAACTTCATAAACTTGGCACATACATCTAGAATATCACCCAAATAAGGATCAACAACACTTGGCCCTAGTAGAGCAATCGATTCAAATGTATTAAGAACGCTCTCCTGCACTTCAAGATCTGCCAGATGCTCTTCCTCGTCGTCGTTTTCTCGTTCCCTGTCTAGCTTATCCAATTCCAGGGCACCCCAGATCTTAGGGAACAGGCTTGACAACGACTGCTTGAACCGGCCCGGATCAGACTTCGCAAGTGTCCCACTTAGCAAAATAAAGATCTTCAGTTTATCACTGTTATTTGTATCTAGTCCGTCACTCAAATATTTAACCAGTCTTGTCCATTGTGCTGCGGATAGATATCTAGCCAGAAATCCCATTGCGACGACAGCCCGCTTGCGCACCATCCCTTTCGACTCCGAGACTATCGTCAACAGAATATTCTCGGTCTGTTCCGTTTCGCCTCCGCTAAAAGAGCTACCGAACCGTTTGATCAGATCAATCAGAACGTCCATTGAGTCGATAGATTGATGTTCCCCGTCAAGAGACGGCAGCAGCGTCTTTGCCAGGATATGCGCTATCGAAGGGGTAGCGTGTACATTAGAAATAACTGTACGTAACGCCATAGATAGAATTGACGACTCTGTATTTCGTTTCTGTCGTTCCTGTAGGTCGCTTATTATTTTGCTAACGTCATTCTCACTGACCCGCTTCATCAGCGGTTCAAGACTGTAACCGCATATTAGCATCAACAGCACATACAGGTCATATTCAATGACAACATACCATTTTACTGCCTGGTTTTGGACCTCTGAAATAGTATCATCGAGTTTCTCAAGTACTGCCTTCGTAACGCTCCATGTCAGCGCATGGTCCGCTTGAAATATATTGCTATTCGCAGGATCAGATAAGACAGCGTTTAGGTCACTAAACCCCATAAAACGCAAGTCGGAATCAAACGACTGCAATTTATCTAGCGAGTTTTGGACTATATACGCTGCACTCCCTGACATTACTTGTTAATTGTTGTGTAAAGTCTATGTGTTTTTGCCCCTTCAAGGTTTTATGGGTTTTACGTCGATGAATTATGGTTTTTGTGGTGGTGTTAGTTAATATATGATAAATCTTGTGGTAACAACTATATAGAGCCAGCTAACTAACTAGTTCAGGGCCTTTTTGGGATGATGATGAATTCGTATCATGCTACGCCCTAAGACCCTAAATCTCTGAATGCCACCATCTGGGAAGATGGTCAGTTTAACATGTGAGAACACCTCGGTTCTATCTGGGATCAGGATGAATTCATTATGGCATGCCGGCAGACTTTGACTCCGGTCTGTTCCTCGTTTCCCGCTAGTGCTAGTTTTCCTTCTGGTAGGAGTATTCTCCTCTCGTTCGCTTGCAGTTGTTTTACTTTTAAGTATCATTTTCTGTGAAGTAGCGTCTTCTTGCGTGGCTGGCATTCTGGTGTACTGATGCAGCTGGTTTTCTGCTATCGTACTTCTTGGTACAATTGTCTTCCATTCTGCGTCCGTTTCACTGACGTTTGGATTCTCTGAATGTAGAGCATCAACTTTGATCTCTAGCGGTGAGTTACCAAAGACGTCGCTTGTATCCACAATCACCCTATCAATATACCCCTTGACGCCGAGTTTTATAATGACCCAGTCTTTATTTTCTCGATTCCGTGATCTCGCGGTCAGCCATATATGGTCCGGATGGCTTCCGCGTGCCGGTATCAGTAGATTCTCAGCTGGTCCGTAATGCTGGTTGGAGCAGTCTACTGGTATCCCTCCATGCGCGAGGTCAATCTCCTCGTTGGGGTCTGTCGGTATCATTGGGTTCGGATTCCCATATACTCTGAACCTGGCGATACTGCCGTCTGGGAATATGTTCAGCCGTATATGGCTGTATGCGCGTTTCGTACTCTCGGAGCGTAGAAAGTAATGCAGTTTGTTTGGTCCGCACTGCTGCCTGCTGATAATCGTCTCCCATTTGGCGTCGTCTATGCCTTGACCGTCATTGAGAAATGCCCCGTCTACGTCAATCTCTGGCGGTTCATTGCCGTTTGAAAATGCAGTATCGATCTCACACCCAATAATCCTCGCACTTGAAACGCCTAGTTTGGCCACAACCCAGTCTGAAGGTTCGGGATTATGTCGTCTTGTTTCCCATCCGTCGAACCGTGCCTTCTGGCCTGGATCATTGGGTTTTATTGGTGCTCGTTCCTTAATCAGATTCGCAGCGTCTGCGAGACATTGATCACTGCAAGCTTCTATTCTCGCACCAAACTTCTCGCTAATCACATCTTTTTTGTCATTAGATCGAGGAAAATAAGATGCAAGGTTTCACTAGGACTTACTTATATATTTCCCATTGATCCTTTGATGAAATTCCTGTTTAGTATATGCAGTCGTATAGTGCCCTATACTATTCATTTGAGAAATAGCCTATGGAGTTCAGAAGAGTATACTTAAAGTCTGCGAATATATATGATGCTTAGCGAGATTCTCCTACAAAATAATGGGAAGTCATCTATAACCAAGTTGGCCATAATCATTTTTGTGCGTTTCAATAATATGTAGTAACAAACCCTCCTCCCATAATGTTCAACATTGCTAGTATCTCAACACCAAAGAAACTTTAAAGTACCGGGAATAAAGCTCGAGTTCTAGGTATATATATATATGTGTGTGTATGTATTAGATTCCTGCTCTGCGGCCAAAGACGCGAACTCTCTTTACCCCTCCATCTGGTATGATGGTAAGCCTGACATGTGTAAAAGTCTCGTCAGCAGCAGGAATCAACCTTGAAGAGCCGTCATCCCGTCTATAGTGGTGCTCTGTATTCGGCCCAGTCTTAGTTTGCTCTACTATAGGTTTCCATCCGCTGTGGTCATTGCTGATATCTTCTTCATCAGACGCTAAGCCATCGATTTTTATATACTGCGGGAAGTTGCCAATGAAATGAGCGGTATCAACTACTATCCGATCGATATACCCTTTTGCACCGAGCTTGATGATAACCCAGTCAACGTGGTTCGGCGTGCGAGACCTGGCAGTTTCCCACCCGTCGCCCATATCTTTACCACGCCCCGGTATCAATAGGTTATCCACAGTTCCAAAATGCTGATCTGAATATGCTACAGGGATTCCTCCAGATGATACATGCGCAAGGTCAATCTCCTGATTGAGGTCACTAGGGAATACAGGTACCGGCCTCCCATACAGCCTGAACCTTGCAATGCCTCCGTCTGGATACATGTTCAGTTTGACGTGACTATAAGCCATGTGAGTAATCTCCTGGCGTAGGAAATAGTGCAATTGGCTCGGTCCGCAAGGCTGTTTACTGATTATTGTATCCCATTTAGCGCTTTCAATGCTTTGGCCCTCGGGTATAAACGCACCTTCTACATCTATGGCAGGAGCCTCGTTACCGTTGAAAAATGCAGTATCGATCTCACACCCAATGATCCTGGCGCTTGATACCCCCAGCTTGATGATAACCCAATCAGCAGGCTCCGGATTGTGTCTTCTGGTTTCCCATCCGTCAAACCACGCTCCCGCAGGCGTAAACTTCCCAATTTGCCTAATTGGAGCACTTGGTTTGATCAAGTTCTCAGCATCGGCAAACCATTGATCACTATAAGCCTCAACAGTGGATCCCAGCTTTTCATTGATAACATCTAAAACATCAGCTTCGAATATTATTACACTTTACAGATTACTCTGAGAAGCTTACCAATATATTTACCAAAAGTTTGTTCATGGAACTGTTCTTTAGTTAAAACTTCTACTGGCATTTTATGTTTCCTCTGTTACTTTCAGGGGATTGTGAATAATCCTATTACAGGTTGAAATATATATAGGGCTAATAATCCTCGGCCATCTCCGCGGCGGGTTTATCGTTATCAGTTGTAGTGGTCAGGTGACTCGGAAGTCAGGTGACGGTAAACCCAAAGCGGTAGGCTGAAAAATTATATATCGCTAGGGAGATCTTTGATAAAAGTAATCCCGGAAACTATATAATGTCTGAGGAGGAGCGAATTCCAGCTTGGAAGAAGCTGGGATTGAAAGTGAAGGATGTCCCTATATCACATGAGCCAGTGATAGTAGGGCTGGACAATTCTGGTTTAAATTCTGCAAAACGGAAATCGGCTGCAGGAGATAGTAAACCAGATCCAAAAGACAAGAGGCCTCCAAAGAGGATAAAGTTGCCTAAAAATGAACGGAAGCCTCCGCCAGAGGCAGACCAACTTGTTTACCTACGGCAGTATCACGAGGACCGAGATTCATGGAAGTTTTCCAAGCAGAAACAGAACTGGATCCTGAAAAATGTATATACAATCGATGACTCGTACAGACCAGCTCTGGTGAGCTATCTACAGGGCGTCCAGGGTGCATCCAGAGACCGTGTTCTTGAGTCTGCGCGGGAGATCACGAAGAAATGGAATGATTTTATGACTGCTAGCGATGAAAAGGCTGATTCTCAAGCCGGACACGACCCCGACATATCCAAATCAGGCGAATCCAAACCAGATCAGTCTAACAAGGCAAAAGACGTTCCAGAGGAGTCGGCAGCTGTGCGTGCTCAGCTGATTATCAAGGAGCTGTCCGGAGAAGATGTTGTCTTGGAGTTTGTAGAGACTAGTCCTGTGTCGGCGCTCAAGCCTGAACAACAATCTCACCATCAGCCAACTCCTCCTCCTCCTGAAGTCAAGGAACAAAAGGAAAAGAAGAAGGAGAAGAAGGGAAAGAAGGAAAAGAAGGAAAAGAAAGAGAAACGAGACGAGAGGGAGTAGATATAAACGAACGATATTTAATTTTGTACAATATATTGCATTGCATACTTCAATCTATAGAGCCAAACTAGCTTAATGACCTTCCTCTTTCTTGTGCTCTAATCGAGTACTTCGGAATGGGTTACGAGGGTCATTACGGAACTCATCAGCTAAATCACTGTTAGACGCCCAACCCTTGCTACTACAACTAATGCCCAAACTTACATTGCAACTGCGCATTGGCAGCCGAGCTGACCAGCAGAGTGATAGCAATTCCTAGAAACATTAGTAAGTCGTTCGCTACGGAGGATTGAAAAGCTAAGGTGGGAAGCCATATATACCTCCAATGGCAAAAGGCCACAGGGTTTTGACTATCTGTTAGTTTGACACCGTATATAATAAGAAATTCGACTACACATACTGATCGGGGTAGGGAAAGTTCTCAAAGCAGCCATCTCAAAATGAAATATACGAAAACTTGTTGTTAGCGTAAGATGAACAATTTTCGATTTCAATGGGAGGAAGTCAATGTTTATTGGTTGACTGATATTGGGATTTACACCCAACTAGCCCCAGTAGTATAAAAAAGGAATTCAAAATAAAAATCCTTCTTCCTTACTTCATTCGCGGTCTTTGGAGATTTCACTAAAAAATCTCAAGAGAATGGGATTCTTTTTGAACTTTTATCTTGAAGGACTGCAAGATCAATATAATCCATCTGTTTGAGTCGCCTGGCTTGAATACTAGTCAGAACGATATAGATTGAGCGGAACATACTAGTATATACTACTGATACATAACAAGTACTAATAAAGCTACTGAAAGCAAAAAGTCTTTTTAAACATCTATCATCATTGGCTCGTCAAATCATTTAACTCCTTTACTCATTATACACCAGCAGCGGCATCAAGGCCTTTCTTTAGGACTCGTAGAAGGTCCTTGGTTTCCTCCAAGCCAACGCTGATGCGGACCAAGTTTCTGTCTACTCCAAACTGTTCTACGTAGTCCAACTCCAGGAAATGCGCAATGACAGTGTATGGGCATGTCAGCGTGAAGTTGGTACCCAGGCTTGGCCCCTTTGCGATGTGGGCCGTGTCGTAGAACACTTTTGCCTGTTCAGGCTTGTGGAATACTACTGACAACAGTCCACCGTAGCCTCCATTTTTCAATTTGATTTTATCATAAAACACCTTAGACTTGTTCTCCTGCGGATAGTAGAGCTCCTTGATCAATGGAGAAGCCTTGAATAGTGCCGTGACCGCCTCGGCGTTCTCGTTTATTTGGACGTTTCTGGTAGAGAAATCCCTGCTATTCCTTTCTAGGTAAATTGCGTCCTCGGCCCAGTAGTAGTCTTCATGCTGGATTTTTAGCGTCTCCTTGAATGCTTTGTAGTATCTGCCGTGCGGGTTGAGCACTAAGCTGCCGCCCATAACATTGCTGTCTCCGCTGAACACTTTGGTCAAGCTGCTAACGATAATGTCTGCATATGGAAGAACATGGATATTCAGAAAGTTCCCCACCGTTTCGTCGACCACCATCGCGAAATCGTACTCGTCGGCAAGTTTCCTAAGGGTTGGCAGATCAGGTGTCTTTAGCAAGGGGTTAGAAGGAACCTCGCAGAATAAGGCAGATATCTTCTCGCCTCTCTCCAGCAAGCTCTGGAGCTCCCTCAAGTCCCCCGCTTCCCCGTGTCCATAGAATATGACTCCAGGCCCAAACTTCTCAAGGATCTTTAACGTATCAAGGTACGGAAAACCAAAACAAACGCTCTTCAAGGTTGGGTCCCGGGCTGCCAGGATTACCCTATGGGCATTAAATATGCTCGCCATTCCCGTAGGATAGAGGTACACGTCGTCTTCCGATAAGTCCCCCACACCGCCCTCAAACGCTTCGGAAATCTTGCTAGAGATTCTCCTTTTCAGAGCCGCCTTCGCAACAGGCGCAAAAGACAAGTCCAGGTTTCTGCCAAATCTCTCCTCTACAAACGTGCCCTGCTCTTTTGTGTCGTTCACCGCAGGCAACGACGGAGACGACGAGGACGATTTGCGACGATGGTGATCCTGGTAAGACTGGCGCGCATTGGACGAACCCGGAAATGGGAATCTTTCTAAAAAGTACTCGCCCAATCTAGATGAAATCCCCTCACCGCTGTGTTGCCAGTACTGTTTGCCAATTGCAAATTCAGACGCTGGGAAAAATGCTACTGCAATGCTCGCTTTTACCTCTTCCTCCTCCCCGCCGGGCACTGCGACCTCTGGGGTAGTCAACTGTACGATCCTAACAGAGACCTTCTCCAGCCTAGAGTACCGCTTAACAAAGTCCCTAAACCGGCATGCGACGGCATACGTGGGAAATATAAAAGATCGTTCTCCATCCCTTCCATACGTATCTTCAACCGCTTTGCACAGCTATTACAGCTATTAGTCCGCTTCATAATAGAGTGAATTCGTTTAGGAAAGCATTACTCACACTTTGGATAATATGGTGAATGTAAAACCTTAATAATTAGCTTTCATCTGACTCTGCTACAAAAGAGTACCAATCCTCACCTGGGGTATCCAGATGACATTTTATTGAAAACCCACTCAGCACCTTCCTCATAAGCGACCGCAGAGTCCCATGTAGGCAATGTCACGCTTACAGCATGCGGCGTGTTCGCAGGAATAGGCGATCCTACCTCCGTTGGAGGACTGTCGATAAAGGGCATCTCTTTGAATTTTGGTTGTGTCTAGCTATCTCAGACGTAAATATATTAAAGATCAACTTGACTCATAAATTTGGCGGGGGTGGGGGGCTTTGGGTCTGAGCCAGCACAGTACATCTGAGCACGCGGCTGACGGCTTTCAAATTCGTGCGTTGCCCCCAATGCGAAAAATAATAAGGTTGCCTCTGCGATGAGATATATGTATTTGGTAAAGTGTTAGGAACAGCACTTAAAGACTTTGATTTGCCATACACCATTATCGACCATTATCATTTGTGACATCATCATAACAGTGATTGGACCTGGTTGAAGCGGAAACGGATCTGTCTTGTGATTGGCTACCGTTCCAAATGAGCTTTTCAATACCGAAGAATATCCCAAGCTTTTCATCCGCTGCCCGAGCTACAGAAAATAGGTTGTGGAAAGCCTCGTCATCATCATCAGCGCAACTACCGATGTATAAGGACAAGCCGTATGGAGTGAACTATACTGAGTCTCCACATGGAAGAAAACGGAGAAAGGCGCTAGTTTTTGCAGCTACTTTCTGCCTTGTGCTTTTCTTTATCTATAACTTTGGTAGAGCGACTTCGTCAGATCAAAGCAGGAAGGAGTCGATTTTCTCCTTGTTTAAGGGGTTCAAGCCAGCCCCCGTTTCATGGCCAGCGCGCCGAGAAGCGGTTCGAGATGCATTTCAGGATTCCTGGAAAGGATATCGAAAGTATGCCTGGGGCAAGGACGTATATCACCCCGTTAGCAAAACAGGAGAAGACATGGGACCTAAACCGTTGGGATGGATCATAGTCGATTCGCTAGATACTATGAAGATTATGGGTCTGAACCGAGAACTGGCCGAAGCACGGGCCTGGGTTAAGAATACGCTAACGTACGATATGGATTATGAAGTTAATACTTTTGAAACTACGATCCGGATGCTGGGTGGGCTACTATCTGCCCATTACCTTACTAAGGATGATCTCTATCTCGACAAGGCAGTAGACTTAGGGAACCGCTTGCTCGGTGCGTTTGACTCTGAGTCTGGTATTCCCTACTCGAGTGTTAACCTTGAAACGTCAAAGGGCAAGGGCTCGCATACAGACGATGGAGCAAGTTCAACAGCTGAGGCTACCACTCTACAGCTGGAATTCAAGTACCTTGCAAAGCTTACTGGTGAGGTTTTGTACTGGGAAAAAGCAGAGAAAGTGCTTGAAGTCGTCGAAAACAATCACGCCAAGGGCGGATTGGTTCCCATATTTATCCAGCCTAATACTGGAAAGTTCCATGGATCCTTGATTCGATTGGGATCACGGGGTGACTCGTACTATGAGTATCTTATCAAGCAGTATATCCAAACTAGTGAAGAGGAGGCTGTCTATAAAGATATGTACGACGAGGCCGTGGAGGGGATTAAAGAATACCTAATCGAGCAATCAGAGCCAAACAAACTCATATATATAGCCGAGCTTGAAAAGGGCGTTGGCGGACCGACTTCTCCCAAAATGGATCATTTAGTATGCTTTGCCGGTGGTATGCTGGCGTTGGGTGCTACAAATGGATTGGTTGTGGACGAAGCGAGACGCAAAGATTGGACGTCCGTCCAAGAAAGTGATATGCGATTGGCAAGGGAATTGACCAGATCATGTTACGAAACATATAACCAAACCGCAACAGGACTAGGGCCTGAGATTGTTTATTTCAACAAAGATCCAACTAAGAATGATGATTTCGAAATTAAGCCTCGAGACGCTCATAACCTCCAGAGACCCGAAACAGTTGAATCACTATTTATTTTATGGAGGCTTACTAAAAATCCAATTTATCGAGAGTGGGGGTGGAAGATCTTTGAATCATTCCAGACACATACAAGGTTATCGTCTGATGCTGGGTTTGCAAGCATAGATGATGTTCGAGTAACTGCTCCCGTCTTCAGAGATAACATGGAATCGTTCTGGCTCTCAGAAACTTTAAAATATTTATATTTACTATTTGATGATGATGAAACTCTGCTTCCGTTGACTGATGTGGTGTTTAACACTGAAGCACATCCATTCCCTAAATTCAAAATGGATCCTCTGTTCAAAACTGGTTGGGTGAGGTCGTCAAAGATAAAGCAGAGCATAGAAGAATAGGCGCTTTCTCCTTCCGGATTCTACACTTGCTTGGGACACCGACGCCTGAATACAATTTGTTTTGATCGGGAAATAAAACTACTAGAGATGTGAATAAAAGCAAAGAATAGTGATAGCTAGCTATCTAAAGAATCGAAGGGAAGTGTCCTGCTTAAAATTAGTGTGGCGGTTGGCAAATTTAGAGTCTCTTGGCGTATCCTGGTTCTCCATAGCCTGGGATCCAAGGTTCCGCTTCAGAGTCACGCTTCCAGATTGGTTGTCCAATCTTGATTGATAACTCTCTAGCCTCTGCTTCTGCTTCTGCCTCACGCTTCCAGATTGGTTGTCCGATCTTGATGGGCAATTCCCTAGCTTCGGCTTCAGCTTCGGCTTCGGCTTCAGCTTCACGTTTCCAGATGGGTTGTCCAATCTTGATTGGTAGCTCTCTAGCTTCAGCTTCAGCTTCGCGTTTCCAAATGGGCTGTCCAATCTTGATGGGTAATTCCCTAGCTTCGGCTTCGGCTTCAGCTTCACGCTTCCAAATGGGCTGGCCAATTTTAATGGGCAATTCCCTAGCTTCGGCTTCGGCTTCAGCTTCACGTTTCCAGATGGGTTGTCCGATCTTGATGGGTAGCTCTCTAGCTTCAGCTTCAGCCTCGCGTTTCCAAATGGGCTGTCCAATCTTTATGGGTAATTCTCTGGCCTCTGCTTCTGCTTCACGCTTCCAAATGGGCTGGCCAATTTTAATGGGCAGTTCCCTAGCTTCGGCTTCGGCTTCGGCTTCAGCTTCACGTTTCCAGATGGGTTGTCCGATCTTGATGGGTAGCTCTCTAGCTTCAGCTTCAGCCTCGCGTTTCCAAATGGGCTGTCCAATCTTGATGGGTAATTCTCTGGCCTCTGCTTCTGCTTCACGCTTCCAAATGGGCTGGCCAACTTTAATGGGCAATTCTCTGGCTTCAGCTTCTGCCTCACGTTTCCAAATTGGTTGGCCAATCTTGATTGGTAATTCCCTAGCCTCCCGCTTTTGAAGGGCTGAGAAGGGCCAAAATCCTTGGGCACCACCTGCTACTGCGGCTGTAGTAACAATAAATACGGTAGAAATTTTCATTGTGTAATTAATGTTAATTCGAAATATTATCAGTAATTATAATAAAATATATTGAACTAACCGACTCATTATATACAAATATGACTCGTCGGATGCTGAGCGTTGAGAAACTGCCCCAGTGATGTCCCAAAAGAGTAATTTTCACCCCACGTTACCCCTGATTCTTCCTGTCCATCAAAGATTTCATGCAGGGATATGGCCATTTAGTCGCAGATCTAAAATTTAACTCCAAATTGAGGTGGTTCATCTAAGTTCTCAGATGCGGCAGGAACATTCCTTATTGTTGTCTTCTTCAGGAAATTTTGAAAACATGAAAAGATCGTTTCAACTATTAACTGGCTATAGATAGACTACTAGAGAGAGGATAAACCATTTTTCAGGGCCATACATATCCGATCGAAATTGGGAAATTCGTTTAAGCATGTTGAGTCATCTTTCAATATGTAGTATAGAAAGACTGTTTAGTTCATATTAAATCTCTCTACAAATGCTTCCTCGAATTTTTTAATATCAGAGTGATAGTGTCCATACCTCTCTGGGGAGTTAATGATTTGCATTATCCATTGATGGGCCTCTCCTTTGGAGTACTTACTAAACAGCCTTAAAACAGAGAAAGCATCGTCTTTTGGAACATTTCTAATCCGACAAAAAAAGTTAAACTCTGCCAAGAATGCCCTCGGAGATTTTGTACCTGGAGTAAACGCCTGTAACGCGTACTGACGACGGGTTTTCTTCCTTTCCTGGTCCCCGCTCGACTCAGAAATGTTTGACATTGCGGCTAATTGATCTTGTTGGAGTTTAACAACTGCAAGTAGTTCACTGTTTGTAATCGCGAGATTTTTATTGATCTTTTCTAGCTCTTGAGCTCTTCTATCCTGTCGTTCTTGCCTCTCGTAAATCAGACGATGAGAATACTCCAAATCTCTTTTGTGTATGTGGAATCTCTTGTCTAACCCATTGCTAAACTTCTGCAGTTCAGTTGAATGAAGGATATATAACTGATTATACCTTTCGTCATCATTGAACCTCACTTGTTGAGGGCGATACTTCCCAGGGGCTATCATACTAAGATTCATCTATTTGATATCTGCTATATAAAATTATAAGTTATGGAATGAAAAGGTGATATATATATTTACACATCGATTCCTCAAAACAAGAAGATGAGCAAAGCTCTTACAATCACACATTTAATGTTGTTTTATATATATGTAAATGTGCCCCAACTACCTGCCTCAAATGCCAATCACCATCGATAGGAGTATGCATGAAGCTTAAATTAAATTTTTATAGTAATGATCGACAGTCTTGCAGTCTGATATGCATCCCAACTGTTATCTATTGATCCAGCTATATGAAACAATCATAATATCTTCACAGATCTTCCCGGATCTAGGCAAAAAATGGAAGTGAAAATATATACGGTAAAAATATTCCAAGCTGCATTCATTTCCAATACGCTACTCAATCCAATATTGATACCACTTTACGGTATGTTCAGTTTCAATCATACGAATCAAGCCATATTATGCTCCTTTCAAAACCTTTGATTTGATATACTACCTATATAAAAATAAATTGGATTTCACCTAAGCCATGATGAATTTTAGTTCTCGGCTTGGCTGATGAAGTTGTTAAACTTAATCTTGGGGTTGGCCTTTAGAAGCTTCTGTCTCAATTGAGCATTGTTCTTATCGAGGCTCCCGGTGTTGATATTGTGCTTCTTCAAATTCAAAGAAACATTGTTGATTCTGTTGGAGAGTCTGGCAATGGTATTTCCGGTAACCATATCAATAGGAGTACCAACGACATAAGAGACTAGAGAGAAAGTTCCGTGCGTCAACGATTGGACAATTGGACCACCAAGGAAATCAGTGACCTCCTTGGCTAATCCCATGGTGAGAGGGCTTCCGGCCTCACCAACGAGATACACAGCGTAGTCTGCAACGTTGTCAAGGGCATCAAAAATGAAGTAAACATCACCTTTGGCGGTTTTGCCCTCTTCACTAGTCAAGGTATGGACAGCCTCAGCAACACCAGGTGCTGCAAATCCTTGGGGCGCGTGATGATATTCGCGGGCCTGGATAGATCCGTCGGTGCCATATGACGCCTTTGCAGCAGTGAGGGAAAGAATAAGGCCTAGGCCGAGTAACTTGTTAAGAGAAAGCATATTTCTTGATTTGATATAACAACAGGTGATGAGATAAACGAGTTGAATATAAAAACATGAGTACTGACAATGAGCTTATATAGCCTTTTTCTTTGTCGAAGTACCTCGGTTAATATTTAATTAGCGAACTTTGATATATCGAATTACTCTTTCATTACGTTCACATGGCTTTGTTAAAAGAGCCTCACAATATAACGATACAAACAGACCTGAAATTAAGCTTTGTCGTTTTGTTTCTTTCTAGTTGTAGGTATCATTTACGTGAGATTATGCAATTGTTCCCTATAGATTCCAAATTGAGCCAGTTGCGGTTATCCTTCGTCGAGCTCCACTTTAGGCAACAGCAACTAGTTGGAATCCTTTGATAAGCTGTGCAATATCAATTTCTTGTACCCGTCCACACTTTGATCAAGGTCAGAAAATGTCACATACTCAATTGCTGAATGCGCGACATGGATGCTTCCTGGTCCATAGAGATACCTTTTGAAATTGCCGTCTAAATTAGGTATGTCGGTCGAATACTTTAACACAATAGACTCGAATCCAGTGACATTATAATCCAAATACTGCGGCTCTACTGAGTACCGTCCGGATATTTGCAATCCTTCGGACTCGGCAATATCATCAACAATCGATGCTATCTTTTCAGGATCACTGGCAACTCTAATTGAGACTAAAGCTTCAGCCTCCGCCGGGATTACATTAGCTGCAACCCCTCCAGTAATCAGGCCAATGTTAAGAGTCGAAGGGCCCAATAGGTCAGAGTAGGGCAGCTCCGCGTTCAGCAACTTTGTCAGACCCCTAATTAACATTGTGTTCGCATTGATTCCCAATTCTGGATATCCAGAGTGTCTAAAATTACGTTAGCTCGTATTCTTTTTTGAGTTATTTCCAAGAAAACTTACGCAGCTTTACCGTGCGCTGAGAGCTTAAATGATTGAAAGCCTTTATGTCCGACTCCTAATTTCATTTCGGTAGGCTCTCCAAAAATAACACTTTCCCACGAATCTACGCCAATGTTTTTATTAGCATTTCGCATTCCCCTGCCAAAAGACTCCTCATCAATCACAAACAGAAGAGCAACGTCGCCCTCTTCAATGTCACCACTAGCGAGAAGCTCATTGAAAGCAGTAATCTGTGCCGCTACGCAACTTTTGGCATCTACTGACCCCCGTCCATATATTCTATCATTTTCAATCCTATACTTGAAATAGGGGGGCACAGTGTCAATATGAGAAGTTACTAGAATCCTTGTATTACGGTTTTCTCCCCGGTATGCATAGATATTCCTTCTATTTTCATTACCATCAACAGCTTGCGACTCAAACGTAAAATTTCTCGATTCGAGATAGTCCTTTAAGTAGAGATAAACGTTGAGCTCCTCCCCACTCACCGACGGAATCTCTATCAAATCACGATGCAATGAAAACAATTCCTCTCTATCACCAACTGCCCTAAAGGGTGATTGTTCTCCCCTAGCTAGGCCGATGCACACTGCAGAAGCAGTAAGAATCTGATGTAATCTCATGCTATGGTTAACGATCCTTTTGCTGGGCTGCTTTCCCTCGTATCAAAGTTACAGGGGTAATCAAACAGATACTGTAATTCAGTCGTTGTATATCAGATAAAGTATGAAGATGTAAATAATTATTATGATCACATCACAGAATTACGTTATCAATTACCCTAAACACAACACCTGGTACCTCAAAAGTTTCCAAACCGAACATGTGCCCACAGGTAATCCATAACAATCAATAAATCAGTTTATTGTCTAGTGTAATAATGCATAATAATAATATATGGTAATCCATATATTTGAATGTTTGGTACAGTGGTAGTCAAAATGGTTTCTCTTAGGTAAAATCTGACGTCTTTCAAGTGTTTCGAAGCAGCCACATCAATAACATCTATACATCGCAGGATCGTCATATACGCAAAATCAGCATAATCCTTATTCTGCTAAGGTTCCAAACAAAACCTACCATAAATCACACAATCTGGTAAGCAAGAGCGGGAGGGCTTATTCACATGAATTGTCTAAAGTGGGCTCCTGTTAAACATCCCCAAAATATGTCAAGTTCCAATTAGACTGGGTATTCATTCTCTTTTCGATACAACCCTAAGCCGCAATGATTTCCCTATGCTCCAGGGCTCTTGTGGATTTAGCATTATAATATAAATAGAATATGCTAGTTGGCTTCCTCACTTTCTGCTATGCCTTCTACGTGCACTAATAGTACGATGACATCGTCTCGGTCGTGTTCAGAAACGTTTGCAGATACTACTCTCGAGAAACAGAAACTGCTTGATACAAGTTTTGAATCTGATAACGCTGATTCAAAAAAGCGAAAACTATCGCCTTCCTTTCTCGGAGATGGTGATGGTGCTGACGAAGAGCTAAAGCTGTCAATGTCTAATATCATTGAAATGCATATAATGCCGGGCTACAAGAACAAAATCAAAGAGAAATTCGCAGAAGCGCTAGGGGATTTTGAGTGGCCGAAGGATGCTACTAGAATACATTTTGATATTATTTTTGAAATATCTGGATGCAATACAAGAGCGACTCTCAAGAAATTGGAGCGATTTTTGGAAAAGGATCTGAAAATATGCGGAAGAAAAAGAAGCTATGATATTTCTGCTGGCACTTTCACGTTTATCGATGCCTGCTCAAACCATTCTTATCTAATGGCGATGTTATATCACACTCTTACGGACCATATAAGGTTATGTGGATTTGAAAAGTTCCTAATCTCTGGTTTCAGCATGGAATTGAGCATTGAACCCTCAGCAGTTAACGTACCCGATAACTTTGTGAATCCATTCTGGGATTTTTTTTGCAGAACCCCGCCTACCTTTGTGATTGAATGTGCAGTTTCGGAATCGGATGACCATCCTGCTCAAGCTGTCGAAAGATACATGCTGTCGACGCTTATAAATATATGTGGTATTCTCTCTGTAAAGTTGAATAACGAGTCAGGCATTGTTGAGATCATGGCTCATCAATTTAAAGGAGTTAAAGCCATTTGTGATTTGATAATGCAGGGGAAGATACCAGAGGACCAGCTGGACGTATTCTTGGCATATGCTATTAAGAAGCTGAATTGTGATATTTTGAAACGGAATAAAATCGAATCCAGATATGCAAAAAATGCGATTCAGCTTCAGCGATTACAAGAAGAGTTACAAAGCAGCTCCACAGCCCGTGACGCAGGCAATGATTCGAGAGATTCGGATCTAGAGAGTGCTAGAGACGGTAAGAATTGTCTTTCTCGTCTAATTGTAGAGGAGCAGTCTCTGCTAGCATCCATCATGAATAGTGTTCGTGCACGTCTGGGGCATGAATATGACCAGATACCCATTGAAAGTGATGATAACACTGGCAGAGAAGAAAGAGCAACTGTGTTAGAGGAGCTGCGGAGTCGTTTGAGGGTTAGGCTTGGCATTTCGAGCGTTCACGAAGACTATGACGCACCGGAAGAAGTTGTTATCAGCGGGGAGTCCTGGAGACAGAAGCCCAATCGTGATTATTTGTGTAAAATGTCGTACAATCTGGTATCATGGGTCGTTGCTAGGCCCAAAAAATTCTCCACTACAGGGAGGGAAGGTTCGAGTACAGGCGGATCTTTTCAAGAGTATGTATATTATATGATCGATTCGCTTAGACCCGGGTCTCAGTTTAACCGGCGACGCTATCTACAGCCCTATTCTGAAAATGATGTTGATAAACGTGATGAAGAGGTTGTAATGAATCTTCCCCTGGGTATGTTCTTCGACTTTCTGCCAATGGATTGTAATCCTGGGGATTTTAGCTGTTTGGTCGATTGTGACAATATACATCATATATGTTCCTTTGACGGTAAGAGTTAAAGCTAATTTTGCCGAACTGATTAAATCATTTAATATTAAAGTCTTTTATATGAAAGTATAGGTTTCTTTGATTATTTCAAGTTTGAATTTTCCAGTTTTATTAGCCAGATTATTTCACTTGATTCATGAGGGCTGCCTGGCATTTGCCAGAGTTACACGCGAGATATTATTGAATATACTCACAGTATCCCACACAGTACCTAGGGCACACCTAGGGCACGAACATCAAGCAAAAGTAAAGTAATCAGACAAACACAAAACTATAATAATTGCGATATATTGCAGAGCGGCATTCATATTTATGTTTTCGGTAATGTAATAATGATGCACTTGGACTAATTGGGAATCCTTTCTCCACTATTTCCTGCAATGCTAAGTTTGGATGGAATTGGTATATTTGCTACAGACTGGGATGAGACTATTACTAGTGAAGACACGTTAGGTCTTGTAGCAGAGGCAGCTTATACTTGTCAGGATCCGGAGTTCGCTCCTGATTGGTCGTATTTTGGCAAAAACTACTACAAGGATTATGAGGATTACGCTACGCAGATCGCGGAACGCAAGACGATTGAAGATGAAATACGCTTTTTAGACGGTGTAAGAAGCGTTGAAATGGCTAGTATAAAACGGGTTGAGGATTCGTTGCTGTTTAAAGGAATTGACGAAGATGCAATTCGAAAGCAAGCCTCAAAAGTACAAATACGAGAGGGGTGGTGGGAAGTTTTCAGGATGCTAAAAGACAGGAAGATCCCAGTTATCATAATCAGCGTTAATTGGAGTTCAGTTCTCATTGAGGAGGTCTTTAGGCTGAATGGATATGCGCTGGATGATGTTGAGATTTGTGCAAACGACATTGAACTCGATTCACACGGTAGAGGCACAGGAAGATTTTCTAAGCCGAGTATTCTCACTGCAGGAGATAAAAGAGACACAATAAAGAAGATTAGGGAGTCCCACGTGCTTGAGCCTGGCAAAAAGCTGTACTATTGTGGAGATAGTGGTACTGATCTTTTGGCTATGATGGAGGCTGATATTGGGGTTATACTGCATAAGACTCATTTGGTAGATTGTTGTAATCGATTGGGGATTGACGTTAAAGACCATTTAGGCGAGTCTGATCATTTTCATTTCTTAAAAGAGTGGACCTGTCTCCTGGAATAGCTAATGCGCCAATCTATCGTGCAGTTGTGGTCGCAACTAGATAGTCTTGCAGGATATACGGAATCCAGTCGTACTAGCGTTTCAGATGATTAATAGCCGTTCATTGGGCTTGGGCAAGCTCCAAATTTTATTACTTGCCAAGTTTTCCCGAGCGTGGAGTTGGAAAAAGCCACATTTTGACTTCTTACCTGAAGCTCTGAATAGCTTTCTATGAGAACCCCTCATCCTACCGGCCTCTTCTAATGGTTATCTGGGGGTTGATTTGATACAGTCCGTTTCAGATACTGTGATCATCTCAAATCAATCTTTTCGAAGAGGTTCAGTATACGTGCTAACAGGGAAATGCTATATAGTTATGACTTAGTATATCCGCTAAATTACGGCGTAACCCTAAGTTAATCATTCGTATTAGTATTTAGTACCGTTACTACCGTTAAAGTCCGTTAAAATCTGGGTCAGAATGTCGAGTCGACTACGGCTGTTATTTGGGAAGCGCTTTTGGCTCTTAAATTCTTACTTACTTTACTGTGCTACACACTATAAATTTTATAAAACATTATAAATTTCAGTCTTTTTATTCTTCATTCATATAAAAAGCCCTCAGATAAGGAACAAGCCTATAATGAGAGAATATACAATGACATACATATAGCATAGAGACGCTAAAATGTCATTACGCCATAGACTGACATAGCCATTCCTCAGTCCACGGATTAATGCATGAAAGATTGGGGTTAGGGACTGGATTAAACGGATATGCGCGGACCCGTCGATAAGCGAGGATAGCTACTTGCGGAACTCAACTCTGAATCTGGAACAAGACAAGTAAAATGTCTTAGCTAAAGCCATAAAGACTATGGAACGCAAAGGAGTACATAAACACTGGCGGGAACAGGTAATGAAACGACAATGAAGAAAATACATGGTAACACGCAGGCGGACTTAGATGAGTTTTTCGAGTCTCAGGATAAGGCGACATTTAGTTCCGATGTAGATAGCTTCAAATCTGAAGCTTCAGCGTCTCCACCCCATAATGTGCATAAACGCACCAGATCCCACGATGGAGTGCCTCAATCTAAGAAACTTAGAGTGGAGAAAGGGAAGGATATGGTGCCCTCTAAGTCTCTATCTACTAAGCTGCTATTCCGAGGCTTCAAATTTTGTATGTTCTTGGTCGGCCTATGTCGAATCTACTAGTTAAGTCTCTAACAACATGTCTAGTGTTTGTTCCACCGCGGCCGCATTCAAAGGTAGTGCAGGCCAAGGCGAAGGCATTCCACCAGAAAGGAGCCGAGATTGCTGATGAATTTGACGGATCTGTTACGCACTTGCTCGTCAATCCGAAGTTTGGTGAAAGGCGAGCTTTAGAAAGCTTGGGGTTAGACGCGGTTCCGAAATCTGTTTCCGTGGTTCAGGAATCATGGCCATCTGAGTGCATTGAAAGAAATAAACTGGTAGAGCCAGAGAAGCTTGAGATTACCAAAGATAAATCTCTCGCAGGGAAGGCAGCCAAAAGAGACGAGCCTAAAAACGAGAAAGAAGACAGTACGCCAAAGCTGATGAACTCTGATGAGTCGAAGGCTGGGAAGTTTGTTGGGTCAGGGACAGCTGGATTCCAAGATATCGTCGAAGCAGCTAAAATAGAACACGCTGCTGCGAGCCTCCTATCCGACCAAGAAGACACGAGCCCTAAAAAGAGCCTCAAAGGTGATTGGTCAAAGTTCCTGTGCCAGAGGACACCAGATCTGAACAAAACAGGCCCAAATGACCGCATTATATTGATATTGTCCATGCTACAGAAATATCTCGAAGAGGAAGGCGATAAATGGCGACCGATAGCATATCGTAAAGCCATTTCGGCAATTAAACGCTATCCCAGAGCTATCACGTCGGCCAAAGATGCAAGGAAAATCCCAGGCATTGGAGACCATATGGCCAACAGAATCGAGGAAATAATTCGTACCGGGAGTCTTCGTGATCTCGATTACATGACATCTGACCCAATGAAGGTCGCAATCAGGCTCTTTATGGGAATCTATGGTGTGGGACCAGCCATAGCGCGACTGTGGTACAAGGAGGGCTGTCGTACTCTGGAGGATATTGAAAAAAGAACCGATCTATCGCATAATCAACGGATTGGACTGGAGCACTACAATGACTTTGCTCAGCGGATACCTCGTGCGCTGGTAGAGAAGCATTTTGCCATTGTCAAAGAAGCGCTTATAAAGATTGATCCTACCGTCGAGTGCTTTTGTATGGGGTCCTATCGCCGTGGCAAGCCTGATTGCGGGGATATCGACATCATCTTGACCAAAAGAGATATCGAACGTGATGAGTTGAATGATGTTTTCACCAAGCTTCTCCATGCTCTCGAAGAAAAGGGGTTTGTTAAGGCTACACTGGCCGGGAAGTCTGACAAAAGATGGATGGGAGCTACCGCTCTAGAAGATGACATCTGGCGTCGGATGGATATCTTGCTTGTTCCATGGAATGAGATCGCTGGATCTCTTATTTATTATACGGGAGACGACATCTTCAACCGTAGCATGAGACTCTTGGCCCGTACCAAGGGGTATCAGCTAAGCGAGAAGGGGCTATTCCGTGCCACATCGGACGAAGAAGGCAACCGGACATCTGGTGGTCTTATAGAAGGGGAATCTGAAAAGCGGATATTTGAACTTCTTGACGTACCATATGTTCCTCCTGAGCAGAGAAACTTGGGTTAACCGTGCCTTTCGTTTTTACGTATAATATTATATATTTAACTTGCCAGGAAAACGTGTAATTCAAGGATAATAATAACTGCTACTAATGGTGTAAAATAATAATAAATCGAAATAGGCTGACCGGCTACTTTTTGTTTATTTCTCAGACAGAGCCACAACCCCTGGCAGGGCCTTGCCCTCGAGTAACTCAAGCGAGGCACCACCACCGGTAGAGACGTGCGAGAGCTTGTCGGCGCCGCCAAACTTCTTTGTCACGGTGGCGGTATCACCACCACCAACAATGACGGTAGCGCCGTTCTGTGCGGCCTTGACAACGGCATTAAGAGTCTGCTTTGTACCGTTGGCGAATTTCTCAAATTCGAAGACACCTGGAGGCCCGTTCCACAAGATGGTCTTGGCCTTGGCGATAGCGCTCTCGTATAGCTTGATACTCTTGGGGCCGCAGTCCAGTCCCTGCCATCCGTCAGGAATGCCTTCCTCGTCAGTGGCCGTGCCGGTGTTTGCGTCCTTGTCGAACTTGTCAGCGGTGATATAGTCAACGGGGAAAACAAGCTCGACGTTGTTCTTCTTCGCCTTCTCGACTAGGCCGGCCACGATCTTGGCTCCCTCGGCGTCGAACAGCGAGTCGCCAATCTTAACGTTGTCGATGGTCTTCTTGAAGGTGAAGGCCATGCCACCCCCGATAATCAAAATGTCGACCTTGGTGAGCAAGTTGTCAATAAGCTGGATCTTGTCTGAGACCTTCGCGCCGCCCAGGATGGCCAAAAATGGTCTTTCAGGGTGCTCGAGGGCCTTGGCGAAGAAGGTGAGCTCCTTGGAGACCAGGAATCCCGCTGCGCGCTGGGGCAGCTCAACTCCAACCACTGAGGAGTGTGCACGGTGTGCGGTTCCAAACGCATCGTTGACGTAGACGTCGGCGAGCCGGGTCAGGCTCTTTCTGAACTCTTCGACCTTGGCAGGGTCCGCTTTGACCTTTTGGCCGTCTTTCTTCGCAGACCCCTCCTCTTCAATGTGGAATCTTACGTTCTCCAGCAGGATGATCTCACCACCGCTGGCCTTGTTGACGTAGTCCTCGACCTTGGGGCCAACGCAGTCGTCCAGAAACGTTACCTTGGTATCCAGCAGGCTACCAAGCTCTTCAGCAACTGGCTTCAGCGAGTACTTGGCCACAACCTCGCCATTAGGACGCCCCAAGTGAGAAGCAAGAATGATAGCCTTAGCGCCTTGTTCCTTGGCGTACTTGATAGAGGGCAACGCAGCCACAATTCTCTGGTTATTGGTAATTTTGGTACCGTCTAAGGGGACATTGAAGTCTTAATCCACAAGCGCCGACGTTAGCATGCTATCAAACAAAGACCACAACCGTACACATACCAACTCTAATAAAGACCCTTTTGTCCTTGAGGTCCAGGTCCTTGATGGTCAATTTGTTTTGGAGAGACATGATTCGAATAGGTTTGTAAACTGAACAGAAAAACTTCTACAATTGGTTAGCCAACAGGGTTCTTAGCGCCAATTTATATAAAGTTTGCGGTGGTAGTCCATAAATCATGAGATTTTCCGGAACCCGACGCAGAAACGTGCAAACACCACCAGAATGAGCAATTGAGGGTAATTGGCAATTGCATTCCAAGGCATCTTGAGGGATATGTCACGTGCAGTTCGGCTTCCTGGAGATGACTAAGAAAAGGCTCGAGACAGATAACTCACCTTTGCGTAAAAGTTCGTATAACCTGTAATCGGCAGTGTGTTAAGTGTATTGGAAGAAAACAAGAAGAAAACTGCGGTTTTTCTTGTTGGTCCCAAATACAGTGTAGGCATACGTCAGTCAGAAGTTGTGGTGCAACCCCCATCAAAGTTTGATCAGCGCTAAATTTAAGTTTTCAACATTACCCAATCGCATACGATGCGATTTCTAGATCTTTTCAGGAGAAAGGTATGGTAATGATGTTTTGATGTTGATTATGTGCTGTAGACGAACCGGTGCTAATGTGAAGTCGAAGTCGTCGGGGTCGTACGAAAAAGCGCTGTCGAACGTTGCTGCGAAGATATCAGTGCGACAGCAGAAGATCGTGAGCTGGAATGCCAGAAAGCGGCGGGTTCAGGGGGTTGTAACGTTATATTCAATTTTGGTGTACACGGCGTACTCGATATTGGTTTTGTTTGGATTGAAGGAGAAAACAGTCGTTGACATTGTGGGGTTGATTGTAGCGCCGGCTGCAATCTGGACAACGCGACGAGTAGTGCAGCGAGCATTTGATTGGCTCGTTTCCTCGAATCAGGAGCAGCTAAAGGCGCTGACGATTCAGCAGAAGGGCATCGTGGAGGAGCTGAAGGAGTCCACGGGGTTCTACTCTACCCAGGCCCTGATCCAGAGATTCGACGAGAAGAAGGAACCGCCAAAGCCAGCAGCCCAACAGATAAACCAGGCTCAGGCTAAGTCAGGTTCACAGTCAGGGAAGCCAGCCGAGGCTAAGGATGATATTCCCGTGACCGAGGTGTTTCATCCTCCTCCAACAATCTATGAACCGCGATGGTACGATCGGATCCTTGACATTATCGTAGGAGAGGACGAAATGAGTCCTAAAAACCGGTTTGCATTAATATGCTCAAACTGCCACGCCCATAACGGGCTGGCGCAGTTTGACGAACTGCCGGAGGCTGTTGTGTATATATGTCCACACTGCGGTACTCGAAACGGGGACCCTCTGAAGCATCGACCACCCCCGAGTACAGGACCTGAGTCGTCAGACTCCAGTATCAACTCCCAGACGTCTCGACCAGAGAGTGCAGCATCAGAGCCAGCTTCAGAGCTGGAATCTAGTATTTCTCCTAGCAAGTCTCCAAGCAAGTCTCCGAGCAAGTCTTCAAACAAGTCTTCGAGCGAGACTTCAAGCAAGTCTCCAAGCAAGTCTCCAGAGATTGGCGAGGAGGTCCCCGATAAGGTTGACGAAGTAGACTAGACAGGACCATCGTCATTCTCAACATCATCATCATGCATTATCTAATTTATTAACAGGAACATAAGAAGCCTATTATAATTAACATTTTAATAAAGATTAACATCATATATTCAAGTACATTAGACTATTTAGTAGGGTCATTTCTTTGATACGCCAGAAAGCCTTTGACCTTGTGGTCTGGAAGCATGTCCAGGTATCGTTCTGAGAGTTAGTATCAACAGACCATGTATCATCAAAATCAAACTAACCTGCTAGCTCCTTGCAGTTTTCAAAGTTATTTGGAACTTGTGTATCGAAACATTGATGCAAAGCATTTCGAATTACGCTAAGCGCCTTGGTTCGAATGAACTGCTCACGGAGCAACGAGTTTTGAGCTTCGCGCAGTTGTCGGTGGTCGCTGTAGTCTATGTCATCGAATGACACCGGCTCAGGACGAGGATGCGAAGTGTCTGAAAAATTAGATTTCCAGTATATCAAAGATACTTGGGGTCTACCATACCTCTCATTGTTGGATGGTGTCAAGATTGTAGAAGTGTTTGAAAGGTCTTAGTGGGATTGGATAGAAAAAAATCGCTTCCTGAGCAACGGATTTTTTCAGATTTTCACTACCAGAATCTGTCACAATCAGAAGCAACACTTCAACCCATTTGTTATCAGAACTTATCTAGAACTTGATTCTGGATAGAAAAAATTAATTGAGCGTCTAACATCTAATTAGTCAAAGAACTCTAATATATAAAATCTATTATACCTCGTTAGTATCGAGGAAGAAGTAATTCCCAGTGAGCTTTTGTTCTTGATCCATTTGAGAATCAAGCTTATTGATTCTCGGCCTGAACGAGGTTGGATCTCTTCTAAAGGTAACATTAAGGTTTTTCAAGAATTTGTTACATCCAGTCAGTAGACTCTGTGGAGTGTTTGCTCTGGCATCGACAGAAGGCTCGCCGTCGAATACAATGACCCGATCAGCCAGGTAAGTAGCCATAATGAAATCGTGCTCGACGATGAATGCAGTTTTCTTTGAGTGTAGAATGAATCTTCGAATGACCTTGGAACAGATAATACGCTGCTCAGAGTCTAGATATGCTGAAGGTTCATCGATCACATAAATATCAGCAGGGATGCCTAATGCAAGGACAATAGCCACTCGCTGCAGTTCACCACCGGATAAATGCAGAACCTCCTGATCAATGATATCATCGATTCTTAGAGGCTTGCATACATCAGTTTGGAACTGGGGATGCAAGAACGATGCCCTAATCTTCTTGAAGAACAGCTGCCGCACAGTACCGGTGAATTTTGGCGCAATCTTCTGTGGTTTCATGGATACATTAAGTTGTGGAGCTTTTTTGCCGTTATCAGGAGAAATGGCTCCTGCCAGTAACCTACAGAATGTAGTCTTTCCTGTACCGTTTTCGCCCATCATGACAATAATTTCAGAGTCAGTGAAATCACCCTTTTCAATTTTAAGGTGGAAATCACCCAATGTCTTTTCCATTTCAGGATACTTGAACGATCTTCCTTTATCGCTGACAATGATATCTGTTGCTTCGGCAATTCTAAATTGGAGAGCTTCAGTTCTGAATCTTAAATTCTCAGTGGGAATATTGCCATCTAAAAAGATATTGATTCCTTCACGCACCGAAGATGGCAAGGTCACCACTCCATAAACGGATGGAACTCCATATAAGATACAAACGAAATCCGACAGATAATCCAAAACAGACAAATCATGCTCTACCACAATCACATAACATGTATCGTGTAGTAGCTGTCGAATCATATTAGCAGCGTTTAAACGCTGCTTCACATCAAGGTACGACGAAGGCTCATCGAACATGTAGACATCCGCATTCTGAATACACGTCAAACCAATTGCAAACCTTTGCAATTCTCCACCAGATAACTGAGCAACCTCACGACTTAAGATTCCTCGTAGCTGCAGAATATCCAGGATTTGATCGTACTCGTCCATTCGATCCTTCTTAACACTCAACAGCTCTCCCACGTGATTTTTTGGTCCCTTGATAGCTTTTGGCAAACTGTCAACATATTGAGGCTTAATAATCGCCTTTAAGTTATCCTCCAAAACTTTTGTGAAGTAATTCTGCAGTTCACTGCCTCTAAATCGAAGTAAAATCCCCTGCCAGTCTGGTGGATCATCGTACCTGCCCAGATTTGGCTTTTGCTTACCTGCCAGAATCTTCAAGGCAGTTGATTTACCGATACCGTTCGTACCAACTAGTCCTAAGACCTGCCCGGGTCGTGGGATTGGTAATCGATGCAGTTTGAAAGAATTCGCCGAATATCGATGCGTCACCTCGGACTCCAGGTTGGTAGGCAAATTGATAATGTGAATGGCTCCAAACGGACATTTCTTAGGACAAATACCGCATCCAATGCATAAATTCTCAGAGATGAACGCGATTTTGGACTCCGGCGTCACTTCAATACAGAGCTTTCCTGTCCTTACAACAGGGCACGATTTTTTGCACTCCTGGCGACATTTCTTGGGCTTGCACTTGTCAGTACTGACAATGGCGATTCTCGTTAGTTTATCGCTCATTGTGATTTGAAGTAGCTGATGGTGTTCTAAAAGTTTTCCCTTCCCTTGAATATGTCTTGTTAGATCTTGAAAAAAAAAAATTAAAAAACAACGAGCGTGCTCAGGATTACGCGCGTTTCAAATCAAATTGGAAACCACTAAAATTTGATTGGCTTAAACTAGATATATACATGTATCTTCTAAAATGCTATAGAGTCCATATCGCCTTTATCATAACTTCCTCCTTCTCCTTCATCGTATATATCCCAATATCTATGTAGTCGATGCAATGAGTTACGTGCCACGTTCAGGCCCATTCTAATCATATCCGACAGTCTTGTATCCACAATTGATCGTTGCTCAACATTTATGCAGCATTGACCGGCCATGAACGCTGCCCAATGGACAATAATCCCTAGAGCTTCAGACAGCGGGAAAACATGGAGCATCCTGAGAGCCTCGTTGGTGCGATTTTGGACTTCAGGCTCCGTAACGTCTCTTGAAAGCAGTTTGACGAGAATGAAAATCTCCAATGAGACGCAGTGCATTCGATGAGATAATCTCATGCACTCTCTAACTTTATCGTTCGGTATACCGTCGAACGGGAATAGTTCATGTCGTAGAGAACTAATTTCGCCTAGCAGCCGATTTAAAACGTCACCGTTAGGGGGTATTCCTAGAGTAGATCTGGCCAACACAATCTCCGCTACCCGAGCAAAGTACGGTACTAGCCGCTGTGAATAGCCCTTGAACGTATTAAACCCGTCGATGACCAAGCCCTCAACGTCATATGCGTATTTGCTGTCATCCAAAATTTCGGCTGCCTGCGCTAATGTGGTTGTGCCACCGCCTGGGGAGGAGAGCCATGCCAGTGTCTCTGCCATTGAGAACCATGTCCTCAACACCCCAAACAGGTCATCTGTACCTGGAACTTCCTTCCTTTGCGCATTCAACAGCTCCAGCGCTCCCCGCAAGTGCAAGCGCCATTTGTTTGACGACGACGCACTTCGATCGGAATACAGAATCATGACTGTTGCAAATAGCGCGCTAATCTCTTCAGTTGTTTTATAAGACGATATCTTCATAATCAAAGACTGCATACAATTGTCCATGTATTTCCTTCGATACGGGCCCCACTCTGAGCAGCGGCACTGAATTTCAATGCAGTTGGCGGCCACAGTCAGGACCGCATATTTCAAAAAGTCAAACTGCGGTATAGAGTCCATTATGCTATTCCACAGAGGGTTGTGTTCGTCGACTCCCAGTGGGTAATTGAACCCGCACTTCGCCCGCAGAAACGCATGCTCCAGGAACTTTTGCAGGTCCTGCTCGTTGGTAAACGAGCTGGGCCTGTATGCCTGCATTATCCTGGTCCATTCGTCGAAGCTGTAATCAGTCCACTGGGGAATATTCCGCAGCGAGTCGTCGCTCAGTGGCGACGCTGCTGCGTCTGTTGATGCGGGCGAGATCCAGTCAATCTGAGGAGGAGGAGGAGGAGGCGCTTCAAACTTGACCCTCTGCTCATCGACCACTGCCACGGGCTCTCTTCCAACGTCGTTCGGTATGTCTTCCTTTTTAGTCTTGATCTCGCCGCCTCCGTTTACCTTGGAGCCTTTATTCGGCGCCGCTTTGGCGGCGGTGGTCTTCTTAGGCCGTGGAGTCCACATCACAATCTGCTGTGCGTAGACGCACTCCTGTCCCTGATTCAGGCAAACCGTGCACGAGGGCTTGCGCTCATCGCACTTCTGCCGCATCCGCTTACAGTGGGTGCACCCGCTGTGGCTGTACGATGACCTTTTGTACTGCTTAGGCGTCATTTTCTCTCTATATCCAAGTCCTGGCGTCTATTTTTCACTTTTCCGTCTCGCACTATAACTATCCACTCCAAACAACTTCGCTTTTGTCTTCCTTCTCCTTCGTCTTGCTGCTTTTCCAGAACTAGTTTACTCTTTATTCTTCTAGTTGCATAAACTTAAGCTGGCCATTGTGTCGATGCGATACTCAAACAAACTAAGACAAATCCGGAACAAAACCCTCAACGAAAACCTCAATACGTATCTAGGACTGGCTTTACTTATAGCAGGCTATCCTATTAACACTGTTACTGCGATGGTGATGAATTACTGCACTCTGGTTCCTTTGTGCGATGATGACAAAAACAATCTTAACTGTAAAGACATAAAGGGGGCAGGGATAGGCTTGTTTGTAAGAAATTTACCTCCCAGATCGAGTTATCCTTGTAATAATAATAATAATATAAGATACTTTGAAAAGTCTCGTTCCAAGTTCCAACGATCCATTATTATGTAAGAACCCGTCTCTACATGTCCATCTCCGCGCTATCCTGCAAACCGCGGGCGCACCTCAGCTCTACCGAAAACAACTCCCCTATACACACTAAGACACTCATCAGATAGATACACAGCAGACACATGTATGCAGGCGGAGGGAAAAGTTCAATACAGGACGTCACGTGACGTCACGTGCCGGGCGGCGCCCTCGATCCGCCTCAACTTTGCCGGCTGTAATAATGGGATGCCGACGGCTGTCTATGCCCCATATTGCCATATTATAATTATTATTTGATACCACGGCTATTTAAAGTTTGATTGAGTTTGCAACTTAATTCATTGATACACCCTATGCTGGAATATACGCATACTGACTTATACGCCCGTATCTCCTAAAAGAAGAAATTTACCTACTGTTGGTGCCTGCCAAGTATATGTAGAAAAAGCTTAGACCCAATAATGTATACGGCCGGATAAATTCGACAGCCTCACCGAGGCCTTCTTATCTATGTTCTTCCTGGTGCATATAATATTATCACAGTAGAACCGAAACCCCAGCATGTTCTTATCCGATCTTATCTAGGGACCTGATAATATTAACAGGGACTATCATTTCCGGTGTAGCCTTATCGTATTCCTGAGGCTAGCCTGTGTTCTCGATTAGGCTAAAAGTGAAAATTCAATTACTGGCAGAATTTTCGCAAATTCTCGGCGTATGTCCCAAAAGGGAAATACTCTAAATACTACACTGGCAATTTTAGCAGTGGACAAGCAAGGAACCGGATCCATCGGATCGGCGCGATCTACGACCGTAACAAGTGGGGCGTGGTCCAGCGCTTAGCTTTTCAATGACGCATCCTAAGCGCCGTGGTGCCGTGTTCCGGGATTCGGATTTGGAGTGCCTATTTGGGCAATCGTTGCAATGGGATTTGAGACATGGTACGAGCGGTTGATGCCGTAAGCGCAAGTCATTGCCCTGTTGGGACGCCGTTATGCACTGTATCGTGCCGATCGCCATGCCATTGGTGCCGTTGGGAGCCCTAACTACTCTGTAGCGAAAAATACTGCAGTGGGTTTTTTTTTCAATATTGAGATCCTTCTGTACACTGATATCAGATCCAATCCAGCCTATAGCAGCCAAAACCGGTGTCGCGCCCCTCAGTTAGATAAAGGATAACTCCGGCTATCTTCCGTATCGGGCAGTATATATATCAGGCAGGTCGTCCCTCGAGAGTTGTTTCCTCCTTCCTTCATACCTTTTAATTTGAGAAGTTTGGGGTTTCGCAAAATGACTGAAACTGAATCAAACCATCACGGAGCCGCCCATATCGTGGCTGAGCTCGGTAACGACAATAAGGTTGCGCTAAGAAACTTTGGTCTCGAGAATAATGAGCACGGTACCGATGATTACGAAGACCTTTCTCATGTTCCCATGGAGGAGTTTCTGCACTACGCAAAACTGTCGCGTAACGTAGAAAAGGATCCTAACCACGGCTCCGGGGGTTCTGCGGTGCCGCAAATCGCCTATATCAAAGGACTGTTGGGCAAGAAGGACAACAAGCCTTCTCCGGACAGCAGCAGCACGAACTCAGCAGTTATGTCTCCGAATAACGAGAAGGAAGGGTCGCTGCCGGACTACGAGAATAACGAGCTTGGATTCACTCTTGAGAATGCCAACCGCATGATCCGAACTGCGTCTTGGGGCTCGGTTTTCTTCCTGATTACCACTGATATTCTGGGTCCTACTTCTGCACCCTACGCAGTGTCCCAGCTAGGATATGTGCCTGGTAGTTTGCTGTTCTTTTTGTTCGGTATCTGTGCCGCGTACACCGGGTACCTGCTGTGGACTGCATTCTTGAAGCTGGACTCTACGCAGTACCCGTTGAGAAACTACGGTGACCTCGTGGGACGTATCTACGGTACCAAAGTCAGATACGGTATTGACGTTCTGCAGTCGATCCAGCTTCTGTGCAACGTCGCTATTATCATTTTGGGTAACGGCCAGGGTCTGTATCAGGTTGCGCAGGCGAAGGTGTGCTTCTCGGTCTTGGTGGTTGTATGGGCTTTCGCAGGTATGATTGTGGGACAGATTCGATCACTGCAAAAGTTCGGGTTCTTGGCCAACCTCGCAATCTGGATTAATTTGTTCATCTGCTTTGCTACTATGGGTGTCGTCGCACACAGCGGTGTCAACTACACCGCCGCAAAGAACCAGAATGGTATTAACCCAGGACCTGTCATTACCCAGGTGGTCATTAGTGGAGCAGGGCAGAATTTCGCTAACCAGCTGACGGCGGCTATGAACATTGTGTACTCTTACGGTGGTGCTATGGTCTTCATCGAGTTCATGGCTGAGATGAGACGTCCATGGGACTTCTGGAAGGGAATGGTCGCTGCCCAGTCTGTTATCTTCTTCGTCTATCTTCTGTACGGATTGTTCGTCTACGCGTACCAGGGCCAGTTCACCATTAACCCAGGTAACCAGGGTATTAATCCTTATGGATGGCAGACTGCCCTGAACGTGTTGAACTTGGTTTCTGCCCTGATCGCCGCTGGCCTGTACGGTAACATTGGAATCAAGGTTTTCTACACTACTTTCATTCAGAAGCTATTCAAAGGACCTGCTCTTAACACCAGGAAGGGGCGATACATCTGGACTGGTATGGTAATTGTTTACTGGGCTATTGCATACGTCATTGCATCTGCTATCCCCCAGTTCTCCTCGTTGGTCAGTCTTGTCGGTGCAGTCTGTATCCTGCAGTTTACTTATACTTTCCCACCCATTATCACTTTCGGATTAGACATGCAACTTAGCGCTATGAAAGCTGACGGTTTGTACGACCACATCAACAAGCGCACCAATCGTATCGACACCTGGTCTAACCTCTCAAGATGGACCCGGGCTTACTCTGATAAGTGGTTGATAAATACGGTCCACATCATTTTCTTCCTTGCCTCTGCAGCAACTGCCGGACTTGGTATCTACTCTAGTGCTGAGACTCTTAAGGTCTCATTTGCTGACAATCCAGGTACTTCTTTCGGATGCTTGGGTAATATCTAGATTAAAAGTTTCGTTTATGCCGTTTGTTTAATGTTATGTATTTTGATTTAGAAATATTTCATTTTTTCAGATTTTTGATAATAACTTGAAGATTTAGATTTAATATAAGAAAGGTTGTTGCTATAAGTCTACATTGGGCCTGCTTAAAGATAGCCCAACCAGATTTCAAAAATCTAGTTTCTGAACTTGATGCTGGGAACCTTCTTCTGGAGGTTCTTGCGGAGCTCACTGTTCTGCTTGTCAAGAGCAGAGGTGTTGATGTTGTGCTGCTTGAGCTTGAGGGAGAGGTCATTGATTCTGTTAGACACACGGGCGTAGTTGTTGCCAGTGACCATGTCAATGGGGTCTCCGACGACGTGAGAGATAAGAGAAAAGGTTCCGTGGGTCAAAGACTGAACAATAGGACCAGCGAGGAAGTCAGAAACACCCTTGGACAATCCCAAGGTGAATGGCGACAATCCGGTACCAACAGCGTACACAGCATAGTCGGCAACGTGGTCAAGAGCGTCAATGACAGCGTAGACGTTACCGGCAGCGGTGTGTCCTTCCTGGCCCAACAAAGAGTTGACGGCCTCAGAGACACCGGGGAGGTATCCTTCAGGAGCGTGAACGAACTCACGGGCTTCGATAGAGGCAGCCTCAGTGGAGACAGGAGACGCGACGCCAGCGGCGATAATGGAGGCAAGGAAGCCGAGAGAGATAAGTTGAGATCGCATGTTTAATAGTAAGAGATTGAGAAGATAATTAGAGTGATTGATGATGAGCTTGAACGAGGATCATCCAGAGGTTTATATATTCTTTTCCGGCTGTACCGATTACAAATCTATTTCGAATTCACATACACAGGTCAGAGGGAAGGATGTTTGAGAATAATTGTTGTTTTACTAATATTCGAAGGAGTTTTGCATTGTGCTGAACTTTATCTTTGAATTTAGCGGGATATGATAGTGACAAACAAACTGTATTTTGCCATCGGCAAGGTTCTAGAAACCTTGTAAGTCGGTC
Organism: Diddensiella caesifluorescens; assembly: GCA_030558955.1. Lineage (NCBI taxonomy): Eukaryota > Fungi > Ascomycota > Dipodascomycetes > Dipodascales > Trichomonascaceae > Diddensiella > Diddensiella caesifluorescens. The sequence continues at coordinate 58,772 of JAKTQR010000018.1, forward strand.
ATTCCTTATTCCTGGAATTTTACTGGTCGATAGCAGAATTTCAACAGTTTTAAGATTTGACTTGTTTGACTGATAAGAGGTGATTAGGTTTTCGATTGAAAGAGGAGAACCAGAGAACTCCATTGCTACTAAGCAAGCTGTTCCTAACTAATACTTCCAAATACTGGTACCAATCTGCAAAGTACATTCCATCACTATCTAAATTTCCCGAAATTATACAATATTACGAAGTGCCAGCAAGTTTCAAAGAAGAAGATCCGTCAAAAAAAGATCTGCGGGGCGTGGATCCAGTTCCCGGTAGACCTCTGTGCTCGTAACGAAGATGCGCCGCAGAATTGTTGTTTCCTTTTAGAGGTTACCTGTTTCAATTTGAGTTAGAGTAGCCAACTTCGGTAAACGCAGAAGACGTATTTAAAGTTTATTCCGAGACATCACAGAGATGTCTAATCTATGTATAATCCCGCGATTGCCGAAAAACATAGAAACTGTGATGATCTCAGGACCCGCTAAGTAGATTGGATCCTGAATCATCAGTCATCGTGAAGATTATTATTTGTTGACTCAGCCTTGCGAATACGAGTCTCTCACGGCTCAAGCCAACGTTTTATCGCAATCGGTTATCTGGTCTCAGACATAGACTCAATACTCGAACAAATTAAGCATTGCCTTTCTAGCTTACTTCAGGGAGCAGACCGATAACGGAGAGATGTCTCAAATCGCGTCAGAAACGAAAAACCTCAAAGGTATCGAGAAGGAAGTGAGTGCTCTCACAATGACTTGACCAATAGGATTGAAAACAAATAATCTCCCCAAGCCGCAATAAAAATAAGGTTTTTATCATTAAAAGCTGAGACACAACTCAAAAATATGATACCTCCTATCCATAGACGACATTTACAAATCCTGGAAATGTCCAGGCCATTCGCCATGAATCCGGAGTCTATAAAGGCAGGTCAAAAGTGCTTCATTCGACCTCATCAATCACTCTAATTATCTTCTCAATCTCTTATTATTAAACATGCGATCTCAACTTATCTCTCTCGGCTTCCTTGCCTCCATTATCGCCGCTGGCGTCGCGTCTCCTGTCTCCACTGAGGCTGCCTCTATCGAAGCCCGTGAGTTCGTTCACGCTCCTGAAGGATACCTCCCCGGTGTCTCTGAGGCCGTCAACTCTTTGTTGGGCCAGGAAGGACACACCGCTGCCGGTAACGTCTACGCTGTCATTGACGCTCTTGACCACGTTGCCGACTATGCTGTGTACGCTGTTGGTACCGGATTGTCGCCATTCACCTTGGGATTGTCCAAGGGTGTTTCTGACTTCCTCGCTGGTCCTATTGTTCAGTCTTTGACCCACGGAACCTTTTCTCTTATCTCTCACGTCGTCGGAGACCCCATTGACATGGTCACTGGCAACAACTACGCCCGTGTGTCTAACAGAATCAATGACCTCTCCCTCAAGCTCAAGCAGCACAACATCAACACCTCTGCTCTTGACAAGCAGAACAGTGAGCTCCGCAAGAACCTCCAGAAGAAGGTTCCCAGCATCAAGTTCCAAAACCACCTTATCCAATAAGCAACTCGCTAAGATAAGTTTTCAATTAGAATATTTAGTTCTGTAAGTGTCCATTATCCATTATCAATATATTATACTATTTTCCTCGTTTTCATGTTAAGATTTGCTTTCTGTTCGTAGAAGAGTCTGTAAGGGTCCAGTTATGCAGTTCTTTTTGCGGGGTTCATGCATCTCCTGCAGATCACTACTCCCACTCGGCATCGAGATCTGGGATCGAGCTTCCCCTCAACATCCAGCCGATATGAGTAAAACACAATAACCGAACTTTGACTAAACAATGGACAAACTAAGTGAGAATGAATGGCAAGTGTTTCTGGCGTTAGCAGATGCATTTGTGCCGCCGGTGAAATCATTTGAGATTAAGGACTTGGTCTCTACTAAGTATGGCGCATCGGTGGAGGATTTTGCAGCATTATGCCCTTCGAAAATAGACGGTTACCGGGAAGCTGTTATACGAACGCTATCAGGAACTCCGTTGAGTGCAATTTCAAAGTTGACGATGACTCTGAAATTGCTAAGTCATCGCTCGACTGCGATGTTGCTAACAAATTCAACTAATCTCATTCCTGAGATGAGCCTTGCGAGACGAGAGAAGTTGCTGCAATCTTGGAGTACGTCGCGTATTACAGTGGTGAGGCAACTATTCAGAGCATTATATGGTGCATGTACAGTTTGCTTTATTCGAAGCGGATCACACGCGTACAAGGCAATGGGTCATCCAGAATTTGAGCCGTACGCTGATGAAGATGCTCGGTTTGCAGTCCAGAAGTTGTACAGATATAACCTGCTAGACATGGGTGCATATGCTAAATCGGCTGAGATTGTAATAGACGTCTGCATTGTAGGTTCTGGAGCCAGTGCAGGGGTAGTAGCGAGTCATTTGTCTCGTCTTGGACATAAAGTGCTCGTAATTGAGAAGGGCAAGTACTATCATCAGTCGGAGTTAATTTTTAACGAGGACCAGGCATTCCCCAACTTGTACGAAAGTGGTGGTAGTGTTGTGAGCGAAGATGGTAGCCTGTTGGTTCTGGCAGGTTCTACTTTAGGAGGTGGGACCACTGTGAATTGGTCTGCCAGTTTACGCACTCCAGACAATGTACGTGCTCAGTGGGCTAAAGAGTCCGGTGTGCAGTGGTTCAATGATCCAATCTATGAGAAGGCCATGGACTACGTGATGAGATCAATGGGCTGTAGTACTGATTATATCGAGCACTCATTCTCTAATCAAATACTGCTCGACGGTTCGAAACAGCTAGGATATAAAGTAAACGAAATCGCCCAAAACACGGGAAACTCTCCACATAATTGTGGGTTTTGTAGCCTTGGCTGTAGATCCGGCATCAAACAGGGAGGAGTGGTTTATTGGCTCCGAGACGCAGTCGAACATGGTGCCAAGATTATTGACAAGACTCAAGTATTGAAAGTACTACACAGTAACGGAAAGGCATACGGAGTTGAGGCCTTGGTCGATGGCAGAACCAAGCTTAACGTCAAATCTAAGATGGTGGTGTCTTGTGCAGGATCCTTACAAACACCAGGACTCTTGAATAGATCAGGATTCAAAAACAAACATATTGGCAAAGGGTTGAAGCTCCATCCAGTTACTGTAGTATACGGCGAGTTCCCAAATGTTGAGATGAATCCGTGTGAGAAGGCAATCATGACTACAGTATGCACTGAATTTGATAACTTAGACGGAGAGGGCCATGGCCCTAGACTGGAAACAATCGTTCACCAGCCATTTCTCGAAAATAATTTCATGCCTTGGGTCAATGGGAAAGAATACAGGAAAAACAGCTTAAGGTTTAACCATCTCTCGGCTATTCTAGTAATCACCAGAGATAAATCATCGGGTCATGTATTCACCTCCTCTAAAACTCCGTTCATACCCCAAATCAGTTATTCTACCAACAAATTTGACTGCTATGCACTCCATCAGGGCTCTATTGGTGCGGCAAATATCCTCTACATCAAGGGAGCCGAAAGGATTATTTCGCCATTTCCAAATGTTCCTGTTTTCCTAAGCAATCGCAAGGAGAGAAAGCTTGATGACGAGGATTACCAAAACTGGCTTAATAAAGTAAAAAGCGAGGAAGTCAAACCCCTCTCAGTAGCAATGGGTACCGCACATCAAATGGCATCTTGTCGTATGAGTTCCAAAGGCCCAAGGTATTCTCCAGTGGATGCTAAAGGACAACTATGGGAATGCAAAAATATATTTGTGGCAGATACGAGTGTTTTCCCTAGTGCTAGCGGTGCTAACCCTATGATCAGTTGCATGTCTACGGCTCATGTGATTGCCGGGTTTATAGCTGATGAGCTTGCTGTATCATTACCTCGATTGTAAAATACGTCTAATAGTAACTAAAAGAATCTAACGTCAAAATTTGCTGGCGGGGATTTCCTCGTCGACAATCTCAAAAACTGCTGCGGAATCAAGTTCAGAAACCTCACGCAGAGGGCCTGTAAACCATCGATGTGCCCATAAAACCCACGACAATAATGCGAAACCGCCGACAATCCCTACTGCTACAGCAGTGTAGTTGAGGGTTTGGGTGGTAACCGGGTTGGCAGTAGGCAGGCAAAATACTATAGTAATGAAGGCTACCCATAAGCAGGCCGTAATATTGACTGGTTTTGAAAACCTGCCCATGTGGAATGGGCCCTTTCTGAACTCATTAGGGAAGATCAGTTTGATCAATATTGGGAGTGCATATGAAATATACAGTCCTACTGTAGCGATAGAGGTTGCAGCGGAAAACGCAACTGACGATCCCAGAGATGGCAGCGCTAAGCAGAATGACAGGAATGCAGCTAGCCAAACAGTGCGAACTGGGACCTGGAACTTACCGTGGACGTTGTTGAACACGTTGGGCAGTCCCCGATCACGAGCAAACGCATACATCATACGGCTATTAGTCGTAATGCAGAATAGCCCACAGTGCCATACGCAGACAATAACCAGTGTAAACAGAGCAATGGCTCCATTGACGCCAAAAACATCGATCAGGACTTGCAGAACCGGTTCACCATACTTGGAGGAGATTGTCGTTTGAAAATCCTGAATACAAAATAGAACTGACAAAATGACGAAAAATCCAAAAAACGCTGATACTCCAATCGCCGTAATGATCCCAATTGGCGCAGACCATGCAGCATTATGAGTTTCCTCCGACATGTGCGCAGATGCATCAAATCCTGTAATCGTATACTGACTCATCAGCACCCCACAAATAGCCACATACTCCGGAGACGCCCGAACACTCCATCCCGGATCACCCGTACCATCGTAAAACTTTGTGAACACGAACTTCGCGTCTTGGTGTATTGGAGCCTTGGCCAGTACCGCAATACAAAACGCCGAGATGCCAACGCTATGAAGCAAGATCGACGAGTTGTTGAAATATTTCAATGTCTTGACCCCAAAGGTATTTATCAGTCCATGAGACACAAGAATACCAGCGTAGATTCCCATTGTTTTACCAGCAGACGGTGTATAGTCGCCTTTAACAGTTGCCAGAACAGATATAAGCCCGGCTAATCCAAAACTAACCCCCGTAGTTACTCCAACTTGGCCCAGCAAGTTGAACCATCCCGTTAACCAACATGCAAATCCTGATAGTTTCGGTGGAGACAAACTGGCAGCCCAGTAGTACGGCCCTCCACTTGTAGGAACTGAAGACACAACTTCTGCCATCGATAAGCCCACAGACATTGTGAAAAACGAAACTACAATCCAACCGATAGACATGACGGCTGGTCCCCCTGTAGTCAGCCCATATTGAAACAAGGTAGTAATACCAGTGATCACACTGATGATTGAAAACGATGCTCCAAAATTGTGTATCAAAGTCCACTCACGCTTGAGTTTCTGTTCATAACCAAGTTCTGCCAACCGCGCTTCGTCCTGATCATTCTGGCTTTCTATTTTATGGTCCATTTTCCTCTTCCTTATTTACCCTATATGAACCCTCCTTATATGGTATATATCTGTCGCAAATTATGGTATGTTAGAAGGTAAGATAAGAGTGCTTGAGACAATCGCAAGATAGACGCCATGATTTGAAGGTTGCAGATCTTTTCTGTTGTTGGTGTTAAAGGTTGACCGATATCGCAGGCGGCTAAGTGAGATGAAAAATCGACTTATTATCATATCTTGATGTTACGTGAGATGCCCATCGCCGCGGCATCATTCCATAAGGCTGAACCACGCAATCTGGAGCAGACCCAGAATATTCAAATTTCAAGTAATTCAAGTAGATAGGAGAAACTTATCTAATTAGGTTCTGATGTGATGAGAACCTGTGTATATAGAGCCTGGAATCTAATGCAGCCGTATTGCATCCCGTCAAGACGCCTGATAGCGTATGTACCGGTCATCTTAGCCATTAAACTCAAAATCGACTGGCGGGCCTCCCTGAAGTACGCTTAAAAGGCTAAAGAGAAAAAAAAGAAGGTGTTGCTAGCATTAATCATAGTTCCTGAGAACGATTGGAGTGTGATATATGCGTAATGCAAATTTTGGTTTTCATCACCCCCGCATTGATAGACGCCCGGGTTTATGTCCAGGGTCCTCGAAACGTCACGGCACAGTGTGTTGTTAGAATATCAGGGTTCAATAACAGCGATGGCATTAGCCAGGGCTGGAAGAATAATAGTAAAACAGACTGATTTTGGCTGATTTTATCTAAGGGTTATTAAAGCTCCTGTTGACTCTGCTGTGACGCAATGACGTGGTTGGATTTAGGTTTGAAATTTAGTTCAAGGGTCACCGCTGGCTTCGCATTGGCAGTCTTGGCTCCCTCTTTTACCAATCTTGTTACTGTATCTTTTCGATATAGAAACTGAAGCAAAACTGCTAACATGATTGGCCCTCTTGCTTATAGGCTACGGCGATATAAGATACATCTTGCTATACTTGGTGTTTTATGTCTGTCTTTATTCCAGTATAAGGTACGAACCGAGGGATACTCGTTTGCGACTGCCTTAAATGGCCAATTGCAAAGAAACTCTGACCACAATGTGCAAACAGAGGTTCATCATTTAGCAGACGATGCAAATGAACCCTCTGGATATGGTTTATACGAGATCCCACAGCGGGACCCTTTGGCAGAGGCAGAGGTGAATAATGCTGGAAAGATGCAGCAGCAGCAGCAGCAGCAGCCAGATGCACCCATATCGGAAATAACTCAGGAACAGTATTCAGATCCCCGAAGTGAGTTGCAAAAATACGAAATTATTGTAACTGGTAATGGATACTCCAGGTTGGGGCCGAACCCTGGGGACTTGCTTCCGGCATATACTTCTCCAAGGAAAGTCAAATTCCCTTTGACTGAGGTTTTGAGGCTTCCAGAGTCAAAGCAAAAGCTGCCAAAAATACAGGGTGACTTTCAAATGGAGGCTCCTGAACATAGACAAACCAGACTGCAGAGGAAAGATGAGGTTAAGAAGGCCATGTTGATATCGTGGAATCAATATAGAACCTACGCATGGGGCAAAGATGAAGTTCGTCCTGTCACGCTCTCGTCTTCCGACCCCTTTATGGGCTGGGCTGCCACAATGATAGATGCCCTTGACACTCTACAAATTATGGGCTTGGACCAGCAGGTCAAAGAAGCAATTGAGTATATCGGGACCATTGACTTCAAGTGCACGTATAGAAAGGATATTCCAATTTTCGAAACTACCATTCGGTATCTCGGCGGACTCCTAGCTGCATTTGATCTCTCTGGTGGGAAGGAGAAAATACTCATCGATAAGGCAAAAGAGCTGGGCGACAACTTGGTTGGAGCATTCGATACGCCCAATAAAATGCCGTTGACTTATTTTCAATGGACTGACTCGGAAGCTGCTTACAAGCGACGCTCTGGGACTGATTCGGTCTTTGCAGAAATTGCCTCCCTAAGCGTAGAGTTTACGCGATTGGCACAAATAACTGGCGACGACATGTATTACGATGCTGTGGCTCGAGTGACGAACGAACTCTACAAGTTTGCGCCTAATTCTACCATCCCTTGGTTGTTTCCCCAAACCATCGATTTTTCCGGTTGCCAACTTGACTATGAAGCAGCCTATGGGATACCCGATATTATGTTTCCCACGCAGGAACAGGAGGTTGGTATACCACAAGTGGCCCATGTTGAATCTGGCCAGGCTATTCAAGTGGACGGGCATGTGGTTATGGTTGAAGCTGAGTCGACACGGTACAAGCCTGCTGTTTGTCGTCAAACAAACATGACGTCTGGCCTGAACACGTATCCCCAGAAGTTTACAATGGGTGGACTCACGGATAGTGGGTATGAGTATTTTATGAAGGAGTATTTACTCCTGGGCGGCGGAGAGCCTAAATATGAAACTCTTTATACCCACATGGTAGAACAGGCACGAAAGCACCTTATTTATAAGCCAATGGTAGAAAATAATAAGGATATTTTATTCATTGGAACAAAAGTGCACCGGATGGATGGAACGTATTCTGACGAAAGCGATATGGCACATTTGACATGCTTTGCAGGAGGAATGTTTGCATTAGGAGGCAAAATTCTAGGCAGGCCACAGGATGTCGAGCTTGGTAAGAAAATCACAGACGGTTGTGTTTGGGCCTATAATCGCACCCGTACAGGCGTTATGCCAGAAAGCTTCCATGTGAGACGGTGTGAATCGATAGACGGTAATTGTGATTTTGATTTTTCGAGAGAGGTGGAGCTTGCGCATGATCCAATGTATAAGAGCCAGCATAATTTTGCGCTGCCTCAAGTTGAGGTGGTTTCGGATGGTAGAGGAGGCACGCGATGGCCTGTAAGTGGACAGTACGATCTCCCTAAATCCTTCCTGAGGCAGGACAGTAGATATATACTCCGTCCTGAAGCGATCGAATCTGTTTTCTACATGTACAGGATTACGGGAGATCCAATCTGGCAAGAAAAGGGGTGGAAGATGTTTCAGAGTGTCGTGAATCTTACCAAAGTCCTTGATAACGATGGCGAGACAATTATCGGATACAGTGGTGTTAGAGATGTTACCAATGACGAACCCAGTCATAGACAATGGAATTTGGCCAATACGGCTGAAAGTTTCTGGATGGCTGAAACGTTAAAATACTTCTATCTTTTATTTGAAGAGCCTTCGTTAGTGTCATTGGATGATTTCGTCTTCAACACTGAAGCTCATCCGTTTAGGATCCCTAAATAATATATTTTATTTATTTATTTCGCAACTGAATAAAGTTTTGCAGCTTATCAATTTCGTGATGGTTTGCATTTGCGCATCAAGATGCATCATTGAGATGCTGAGATCTCCGAGATCCGAGATCCGAGAACCCGTTATAATTGCTGTTAATGTATATATATATATATATATGTCGATCGATCGAACTGCATTGAGCCGCACACCGAGCCGCACACTGAGCGGTCGGTTTCTCCTGCTTATCAAAACAATATAACACCCAACTTACTAATTTGAAATTTCAATCTTCCGTGAATACAATCCACTGCTTCACGGCTGTTGGATTATTATTGCCCGCAAAAATTGAGAGATTCATCTAAATGCCTAATGACGCAGGACCCTTGCTCTCGAAAGTAACAATCCTCTGTAAAGATTTTCCCGATGACTCCTTCAAAGATTGTAGAGTGAGGTTTTTCGGTCAGGTCCTCTCCTCCAGTGAAGAAGCACAAACAGTACAAATCCAGGAATTGCGTAGCCTGTCGGAATCAAATAACACATTACCCGTAGTTACGGTTGATACTAGCATGTTAACTGCTGCCTTGCCAGTTGATCGTAAATGCTTCATAGTTGATGCTGTTGTTGATATTGATGGATACTGGCTGGGTTCGGGCAGTGTAAAAGCGATCAACATCTCGTTAGTTCACGAACCGCAGCGATTGACTGAGTCCACAGTCGCTGACATTCTTAACGAACAGATCTACGTCTTCACAAATGCGTCTAAGTCTTTGAAGGAGTGAGACTATAGCACCAGAGAAGGAGATGCTGGTTTTAAAGCTCTTCTCTATTGACGGCTGCAGTGCCGATCATACTTCCTGATACAACCGGGAAGGCTACTACTGAAGTCGTTAGGCCGAGTTCATAGCTAATGAACTTGTTGCGGGATTTTTAACACTATAATTAAGATCTTAGCCGCTTAGCAAGTACTTACGTAAGTGCCGTTCTGAGCTTTTGACATAGCCTTTGGCAACTGTTCTCCACTTTGGAATATATTAAATATAGATCTGTCTTTTGCACGAGGATGAGTCAGACGCTTCCCGCGTCTGCATTGTGTTCTTCGTGGATATATGAACCTTCATTAAAGCTCATTTATGCAGATTTAACGGATCTATGCCTGGAATCAGGGACTCCTTACATGGCATTGTCTAGATATTCCAATCCGGGGTTCGAATGAAATAAGGTTATGTCTGCACATGACACAGAATTGGCTTTTCATTATGTTGACTGCCAGTTAGTTAATGAATGACTACAGCCGAACGGAGATCTGAGAATCGTACTTACGTAGTACATGATATCATGCACGGTACGCATATTTGTCCGAAAGCGGTTATGTAAAATGGGAGATCTGTTCCTAATCGGTAGCGACCGATGGGCTAAAATTAGTGGTTTGCAATGCCCTATTATAGCGGGAAATGGCATTTCTTAATGTTTCCGGCACTATGAAGATGGCTATAATAGACCATGGATCCCCGGCGAGTTCCGATTGATGGGGCCAAGCCGGCTTTAAAAGTAAGGCCGTCTGGATTATCGAGTGTACGTATATATATATATATTCTAAGATTTCTGCCATGCCGGAGATACTGCTAACCCAATTCCGATGCAGAGGTTTCGACTTTAAACTGTCATCTCATAAAAAATCAATGCAAATGAGAAGGTATTGTGTTGGATTCTGGCAACGACCGTTGTCAAAGACAGTCTTCATTAGTGGATTTGCGGCACTGGCCACAAATATTGGAGACCTGGTAATCCATACACAGCATAATAACAGTGACATTGCAGCGGTGATTGTTGAGACCGTCATGATTGTGATGACCATTCTGTGTATACCGTGGATTCAGGTTCTCGAGGCGCATGACGGGTCGTGGAAGATCAGAGGGATCATATTCAAGCATGACATTGTGCTAAAGCGTACTCTGTTGCAGGTTAACATTTTGGCAATTGTTCTGATGATTACGAATACGGCGTCCGAGTCGATTAACCGGATTGTATCGGAACATCATCGGACGGCTACCGTGAACGACTCACACATGATACTGCTAGATATCTTCTCGCTGGTGTTGCATGGGGTATTCGTGATATGCTGTCTCGGGTGCTGGTGGCCCAATTCGAGCCCTGCAAGGAAGGTTATGCTCGCAGGTTCCATCATCCAGTTCATTATCGGGACCATCCTTATTGCAGTCAACTTCCGTGCAATACAGGTCTTAGGTGATCAGGGAGGTAGATCAGCAGCACATTTGACGTTCTCAGGGTACGTTGGATCTCTGATCGTGGCAGTGGCGTTTGTGGGCGTTGGCATCGTCACTATATCAAACGAGGACCATCGACTGAATAAAATCATAACCAGGCTCGTCACATACTATGTTTTGATTTGTGTATTGACGCTTATCTTGAGCTTTACGTTCCTGTTCCTGTCGGCGAAAATGATGGCCGACCGCCCCTCAAATTCTTCAGCGGATTCTAATATTGATTCATTCATAACTGGCAACGCTGCGTTGGCAGGAAGCTCAATAGCCATGATATTCGCAACGATCCCCGCTTCGCTCTTTTTGCAAAAGCTGCCGGCCTCGCCTTTTTCCGTCGAGGAATTCGATCTTCTGAAATTAACCGAGCGACAGAGAGACGCATACGCTTCACTGATTGACAGACATGGGAAACAGTACCCCGGAGCGCCTAGTGGTAAGCATGCGTTATCGTTGATGCAGGCTTACTGTAGTGCGAATAACCCGGGAATGGACTGTGTAGTTCTTCGCATTTTCAGACCAAAAACAGAAAGCATAACGCAGTCGTACGAACAGATCCGGGCGTGGCGAAACCTTGACAAGCCCGCAATAGTCCCCAGCCAGGGAGACCTGGAGGCACAGAGATTTGATAAGACCATCTTTTCAAATCAATCCCAGGAAACCCTTGTCCTCTCCAAAAACCAAATGAAGAAACTCCAGAAGAAAGCGGCAAAGGGCCAAGCCAAAAATGCAGTTGCTTTTCCGCTAGAAAATCCAAAGTCAGAAGAAGAGATTCGAATAGAAGTTGAATTCAAAGCGCAGCTCCAATCAACTGAAGCATTTGTGTTGCTTACCAGGATAGAAAACTATGACCTAACATCGACGGTTGACGGGAAAATCGGTCAAATATTGAAATCCACATTAGGCAGCAAGGCTTGTTTATTCAGGCCCTTATGTCTTCGGCTCGGTCTACTTGCATCTCACTGGCCGTTCAGACAGACAACCTTCTATTTATCGCATAGCAAACGGCCTGTAGCACGCAGCGCTGCCGTTCTTCGATCTATTACCGAGTGGAACGAAACTCTACCGGCTTCAAAAAAGTGTGGCTTGATCCTCGATCCGATGTATGAGAATGCTTCATCAGAGAGAGCCATTCAACCGAGTGGATGGATCCGAACTAGATTGCCATCCTCTCACATCACGGACCTCAGGCCATACAAGGGCAAAACTCTGGCTGAGTATCTTAAGGATAAGAAATATCGTAACCAGGCTTCGGCATTCAACAAAGCCAAAGGAGAATGCATCGAAACGTTTGACTTCTCGCCCGACGCGTGCGACACTGTCATGCGACTCTGGCACAACATCGCGGAAAAGCGAACGGGCGAGGGGCATACTGCAGTGCTTGTGGAGCCTAAGAAAGAGCTACTGATGAGCCTAGGAAGCCCTCTATATAACGAGGAGAAGCATCGGTCCCTATTGTTCTTGAAGGTTGGTGATGAAGTCATCGCAAGCTGCGTTCTGTTCAGACTCGGCGACACGCTTACTTCAGATCTTCAGGGTCTGAATCATGATTTGGCACGTCCATTGAAAGCATACTTTGTCATGATGCAGTATACCATAGAAATAGCCTTGCGAGAAGGTATCAGCTTTGTTGATTTTGGTCCAACCACATCTAAGCCAAAAATCGACATTGGTTGTGACAGCATTCCATTGATGGGTGGAATTTATGCATCGTCTACCATCCTATCTTTCGCAATCGGCAGTTTTGCTAAAAAAGTCGCAAAGGGTGAAACTGAGCAAGAAATAAAGCAGGTCCAGTAAAGCACATATTTATTTGATGTACATATATACGAACATATCTTCAGTAATAGAACGAAATTGACACTAATAATATTGTCTTGTATTGAAATTCAACTAAACGCTTTACCCCCACCACAAATCCAAGTTAACCCGGGTCGGGGTATAAACTGGTACTGAGTAATTATGAGACTGGGAACTCTAGAATATAAGGGGTCCAACGCCACATCTTAACCCCGGAGTTGAATTCTGGATTGTACTGAAGCAAGGTAACTACTTCTGGTAAATACCTGACTCAGGCGCGTGAGTGTAGTTTGCCCCATAACATGGAGTCCCATTGAAGATCCACCGGGATTTTATTCAGCACTACCAATCAACGTTTTGAGCTAAAGGTATATTTGCAAAACAGATAAGACTATTGAACAACTGCTATCAATTGGGTCTGTTCTATAAATTTGTGTCCAAAAAATTTTTAAGTTGCAGATGAGATAATGATGCAGCTTGAGCAAAGCAAAGCTTGTGTTGCATGCTATCGGCGAAAGATCCGGTGTGTAAGGCTGGAGAACAGTCAGTCAAACAAATGTAAACATTGTTTAAGACTTGGTATTGAATGTGTGGTGGCCCCCAGGAAAGAGCGGATAGACAAGCGTCCGACTGTCAGAGAGGCAGGCCGTATATTTCACCATCCATCAAGCATGATCTCTGAAGCAACGTTCGATAGAATCATCCAAGCACAGGCATCTTTTCGAGAAGCAAAATTCTCTCAAGGGTATGAGATTTTCAAGGAAATGGAGGAGGAATCAGAGTACCCGTCAGTGGTTTCTTCCTGGATTCACGAGCACGGGCCATTGCTTGTGAAGTTATATTTGGAGATTGTTAATCCCGTGTGTCCGATCCTGAACGCCCGTGCATTTCTAGACTCTTACCAACGAGGTAGAGTTCCTGCGAAGCTTCTTCTCGCGGTATTTATGCAAGCCTCGTTGCATGTACCTAATTGGTCGAACGGGCATAGGTTAAAAATGAGAGATGCGTTCTTTGACTACCTCTCGAAAAACTATCCTTGGCACTGCGAAAAACCAAGTATTGTGAACCTTCAGACTTTGATGATAATATGCAATACCTTCTCAGATCGCCGGATTCTGGGTTGGGTGGCTACATGCTGTTATTTCGTTCAGGAGCTAAGATTGCATGTTGTGACGAGTAGCAATTCTCAAAACCTACCATTCTGCAGAGTCCTCACACGATACTTTTTTAATCTCTCAACTATCTGCTCAGCTCGTTATACCTATGTTAGTCCGATGTCGGCGGGTGATATAGAAATTGGATTCCCAACAGTGAGTGAAGTTCTGACTTTCACAGCAATGAACGAAGAGCCTAAAGCTCTCCAGCGCTTGTCCGAATCTGCCCTGGCCTTCATATTCAGTTGTCGCAGCTGTACCATCATCGATGATACATACAAGAATCTTTATATTATGAATAAATTCAACACCCTTAATGATACGGGTCTGTTAAGTGGAGCTCTGGAGCGATATAAAAGACTGTGCGACTTCACAGATCAGCCAACAGATCGCATTGGGGAACCTTTTCTTAAATCGGTTGTTGAATTCTTAGGTAGTGCGACTAAGGTACTCCTTTACACACGATCGCTCTCAAAGGGCTCGTATGATTGTTATACGCAGCAAGATGAGGGCCTGCATAATCTTTTTGAAACTGTTGAAAGGTTTATCAAGCTTACCAAATTTACCCAAGATGATTTCTGGTACCCAGGTATAGCTGAGCTTAGTGCCTTTGTTGGACTCGTCTTATTGGAGCTGGAATCAGTGATTGATCGAAGCGATTTCGTGTCAGAGTATATAAGCTTCGTGAACGCATTAAACGTGCCGATGTGGATGGATTATAATGAAAGTCTAAAGACTATTGGTGGTCTCCTCAAAAGTACTTCTCTCCTGAAAGACGCAATGCAAACGGAAGAATCCTGGCTGAATGCGGAAGGTGTGCCAGTGGATTTTGTTGATAAATATCTTGATATGGATTAAAAGTTTTGCTCTATCTAAGCCTCAGATGAATTTAAGTTTTGTTGTGTAGCTTAGTCTGACAATGAGTACCATAACTGAAGCGCCCATGAGAGTAAGTGATGAGAATAATATTAGATGAAGATAGTCGCCTGGGGTCGTGGCATGGGCTGGAACCAGATATCCCGCAACGTAAGGGCCGATCAGAGAAGGCGGTGCCGAGAGTAAGAAATAAATAGATAGTCGAGAATGATTGTCGTTTGTGCCGAATAGTTGTCCAAATGTTGGTGGAAACATCGCCAGGAAAACTCCAGATGAGGCTCCCCATAGGATCATAAATGGAATCAACACACCGATCGATTTTGCGGGTATCCACAGTATTAGCTGCAAGGCTCCAGTTGCAAGTACACCGGGGAAAAGGACATTTAACCTGCCGATTTTGTCTGCGAGATGCGATGGTGCCACTCTTCCTATTATGGAGGCCGCATTGAGTGCAGCTATCAGGTTCTGGGCCAGGCTATGGCTTATGCCTAACGTCACTGCATATGCTGGAAGGTAGAAAAGAGGAACCCAAAGCCCCAAATATCCGACCGAACTGGCGAGGGATATCATTGAGAATCTCCAGTCTTTCAGAACACTCCATTTGGGCCATATGGGAGTGTTAGAATTAGGTAGCCGCTTGCGGACGACTAGAGCGGAAATAAGAAGCAGAGTGAACAGCATGATTGCAATAATCCTATTTGCCCACTCGAAGCTGATTTTCACTTCTAAGTGTTGAAACAATACTGGCCATACTACCCCTCCGGTCGAAGAACCCGCGGCGGTTATCCCCAGTGCTAACGCTCTTCTTCTTTTAAACCATTCCGAAGGGAGACTTAATGCTGTGAAATAACAGATGCCACCGCCGATACCGAATAGTATCCCCTGGGTTAAGAATATTTGCCAGATTTCTTTACAGAAGGAGAGTAAAACATATGCAGCCGTGCAAAGCACTGTACCGATAACCATGGAGTAGTTTACTCCGAATACCCGCAAAACCGGCACTGCTGGTATGGCTGACCCAAAGATTACGGCAGGTTGGAGCGCACCAATTAGCGCTATCACCCCGACGCTCGTCTCTGGATAATGCTGTTCATAGTATAACTGATAAAGGCCGAAGGTATTGACTATTCCGAAGGTGCAAAAGACTGCTAAGAAGCACCCCGCCAGTACTTGCCATCCGATTCCACCTTCTGGAAACTCTTCAACGTCTTGTTCATTCTTGTCAGATGCTGGTGCCGGATTAGCCAATGTATCGACTTCCAGGTTGCCAGATGAAGCTGACTTATCGATTTCCATTATGCAAGAAGAAGTTGACTTATTAGGAACAATTCTTTAAAGAAAATCTTATTTAGCTATATATATATAATCTATTCAATTGCCGGCCCGGATTGTATCGTGGCTTACTAAAGTTGAAAAGTACCATACATTCATAATGGTTCTCCCTGGTATAATTCCGCATTCGCCGCGCATACCTTCCGAACTTTAAATTTTCTTATCTCCTTATGTCCGTGTCGTTTGGGCTCATAATCCCTCGGATATTATCCGTAATATCCGTCCGCGTTGCTAGGCAACGGCAAATTTGTCACATTATTTGTGACATTCCATTTCTTAAGGGGATGCGTGCTCAGACATACTGAGCACTCAATGTCTTTTACTATTCTGTATATGTATCCTGTTCTATTCCGTTTGTATTACACATCAGAATAGTTCTATTGCAAGGCCAAAGACGTTTCGCTGTAAGGAACCAACTCAAAATGCAGTATAGCCCGTACGTTTGGATAAAATGCTAACAACCAGCCGCTACCCAGATCAGTTTGATATCTTTCTTCATGTTTCAACCTCTGTCAATGTAGAAACTATCAATAGCGGTCCTTACTTAACTTCGGTGCCTTGAGAGCAAAGTTAAGTTCTGATTAACAGAAGACGAAGATGGGCTCATCGTTTGAAATGTTTGGATCAGGTCGATGTGGGGTCACTCTATTATGCAGATCCGTGGTCCGCGATGCGGATTGAACCCTGCAGATAGAATAAACCCGGTATATCAAGCTCTCCAAAGATAGGACAGTGATCTGAGATGCTGTAGAGATAATCTGACAATAAGTGCCTTTCCGAACCATTACTCACCAGTAATATACTGTCTATCTTATTTGTCTGAAAGTATTTTTGGATTGAGTGAGGCTGACGAGATCAGCATGCCCGTAAGTGGGGAAGCGGGGGTCCACACTAAATATTTATATAAGTATCGGTGGAGGGTTCTCCGTCACTTGACATCATCACCAGAAACTCACCAAAATGCTTGAAAGTGCCGTGAATAAGCCTGTATTGGAACAATTCAGTTTGAAAGGTAAGGTGGCCGTTGTAACTGGAGGCTCTAGAGGTATCGGGTTAGAAGCTGCGATTGGATTGGCTGAAGCAGGTTCAGATGTTGCCATTACCTATAATAGCTCGTCTCCAGAATGGCTTGACGAAGTGCTGCAAATTCTACATGAGGCTTCACCTGGAGCTAAGGTGTCCGCGTATAAGATGGATGTCCGCGTTAAGACCGAGATTGAGCAGGCTTTTAATCAAGTCGTCAAAGATTTCGGACGTCTGGACATTGTTGTAGCTAATTCTGGTATTACCATTCATGAAGCCGCCGAAATATACCCTGAGGATTCCTACCGAGATGTAATGGCCACAAACTTGGATGGCGCTTTCTACACAGCTCAGGTAGCGGCGGCTATCTTCAAGGACCAGAAATCGAGAAAGGCCCTAACTCAGGGACGGCTTATCTTCACGGGATCCGCGTCTTCTGTACTAGTGAACTCTCCACAGAAGCAGGCGCCCTATAACGCATCCAAAGCAGGGCTTGTTCACCTGGCCAAGTGCCTTGCCGTGGAATGGGTAGACTTTGCCAGAGTCAACTGTATCTCTCCTGGGTATATCATCACCGACATGATCGAGAAGCTTCCGAAGGAGTGGAGCGACAAGTGGCACACCATGATCCCTGGAGGGCGCTTCTGCCTTCCGCATGAGCTTAAGGGCTCGTACGTGTTTCTCGCTAGCGACGCTTCTAGTTATGTTACTGGGGCAGAGCTAATGGTAGATGGAGGGGTAAGTGTTCTATCTGTTCTTCGTTTCCACACGTTGGGTCATTGCTAACTTTCAGTACACTCTTCTTTAGCCCATTCGGGTGAATCGAGTTGATTATATTATATCGGATTTGATTTACTTGATTTTTTTTCATTCTGGAATAGGCTCTTTTTGCCTGTTGTGTTAAATGTGTAGAGCCTAGTAAGGTATGGGAGTTACCCGAATACGGCTGGCTGCATAGACGCCCAAAAGCTTCTTTTAACTATATGCATGGTTTAACTGTTTTAGTCAATATTATATACACTTCTCCAGGAAATTAGCTTTTTTTGTCATCGGAAATTCAGATTAGGAATCCAATCCTTGTAGAGTCTAGAGCCTAGAGACATCCCTGCCGAACATCTTGACCTTAATCCAGTCGAGTATCACCAGGAATTTGTTCTTATTCGAGAAGCACATACTGAGATAAGCAGATCTCCAGAATAGATATGTTATCCCCCCGGCACTGGCGAATTTAGTTCCTCCGCCGACACTGAGGTCTGCGACCGCTTTCTCGGACCCCACGTAGGCCAGCGAGCCTTGGTGGGAATACTCAAATGTAGGCACTGACCTGCTCAATTTGTCGAGTTTCCTGGACATTTTACCAATTTCTGAGGTCAAGTCGCTGTTCTCATTTTGCGCTCTGCGTTTCAGCAGATCAAGCTGAGCTTGATATTTGCTTAATTCAAACAATTTCTCAAACTGCAGGGCAAGGTATGTGCCCTGCTGCGATGCCACTTGTGCGGTAGGCGCATATTCAGTTGCCGAGCAGTCTCCAACAGCCCAAACACCGTCTGCGCCGTTAACTGCCAGCTTTGCATCGACAATTAGGCCCCGCTTAGCGTCCTTTTGAGCTTCGATCTTAGACATCGCACGGCGGATCACTGGCCGTACGCTGTTGCCAGTGGCCCACACCAGGAGGCCGTAGCCGAGTTCCAGTTTCTTTTCGGGCTCCTCAGAGCCGGGATTGGATACCTCTGCAGTGATTTTTTCTCCAGACACCGCTGTGACCTTCGTGTGGGTTAGCACTTGTATGTTGCCCTCCTTGAGAGCCTTCTCAGTGTACTCAATCAGCTTTTTGCTGAAAGAAGGAAGGAGGTTCGGCAATCCCTCCATTAACATGATTCTGAAATCTTTGGCAATGTCAGGCACAAGCCGCCTCAAATCGTCTTCAAAAAAGTCTTGCAGTTCAGCAGCGAATTCAACCCCGGTTGGCCCACCGCCAACCACGACAATTCGAAGGAGTCGCTTGCGATCTTCGTCGTTCAAGTTCTTGAATGAGGCGCTTTCCACAATGTCCATTATCCTCTTGCGGATCTTTTGCGAGTCTGGTATCTCCTTCAAGAAACAGGCGTGCTCAGCAACGCCGGGAATGCCAAATGTTGAATTCTGGGCGCCAACTCCAACCACAAGGTAATCGTACTTCAGGATCCTTTCACGAGGTTCGGCATCCGGTGTGGTCGCGTTGCGGATGTCAACCGTCTTCTTGCCGAAGTCAATATCCATAGCGTGCGCTTCGTAAAAAAGCACTTTGGATGCCTTTCTTTGAGTGATCACTCGTACAGGCTGTGTGATGGATCGATGCTCTACCGTTCCTGTAGTGCAAGACGGCAGCAGAGGAGTAAACAGAAAGAAGTTCCTCGGCGATACGACCACCACGTTATAATTGAGAGTATCGAGCTTCTTCAACAATGCTATGCTGCCCCAGCCGGTTCCCAGAATAACTAGGGTCTTTTTGGAGGGATCTGGGTACAACTCGGCAGTCACTTTCCTGTGCCAGAGATGTGATACAGATCTCCCCGAGTATTTGACCGATGCCCATGCAGACATATATGCCGCTCTCCACGTCGCTTTGGTGAACTCCCATGATTTCACGGGCTTCTCAATATCCT
This sequence comes from Diddensiella caesifluorescens, assembly GCA_030558955.1. Classification (NCBI taxonomy): domain Eukaryota; kingdom Fungi; phylum Ascomycota; class Dipodascomycetes; order Dipodascales; family Trichomonascaceae; genus Diddensiella; species Diddensiella caesifluorescens. Next base: position 78,636 of record JAKTQR010000018.1, read on the forward strand.
TAGGGTCTTGGTCCTTGTTCAAGCAAGCCGAAGTAACGGAAAACCCTCGATGTGCGGCGGAAACAATCGCTCCATTTGGAGGGATCCGACATAACCTTAGTACTCGATGTGTTAAAGACATTAGAATAAGCTTTATTACAAAGGGGCGTTAAAACGTCGTTAGCTTAACTTATATAGATTCATAGCAATACAGATGTAGTGGTGGGGCTTTATGCATATCGGATGAATTCGGGTTAAGCCTAACCCGCAATTAGGCGATGATGCAAGCTTAAAGTTCCTTAAACTCGTTCCCGGCTTCTAAAGTCTGTCTAACAGTTTATTTCCCAATTTCTCAATGGATTTCTCAAACTGTTTGAAATTCTTCGCTTTCCAGTTTGCCGTCTTGCCTGGCACTGCCTCGTTACCAGTAAATGCAATGTAAAGGACATCGCTTCTGTCGTGACCGTTATTGCCGTTCATCTTCTTCCCGTAGCATGCTGTTGCCAGCGATAAACTGGCCTCTCCAACTAGCGGAGGGCCATCTGATCCGTTGGTATCTCCCCAGATACCATAAAACTTGCCAGTTAGCTTTGATTGGAGTAACTATTCTCGAGAAGGATGTGATACTTACCAGTTTGTTACCGCATATCACGGCCACAACGCTTAAGGGCTTGACCCCATACTTTTGAGGATCGAAGGTCGGCTTGTAATCTCCAATATTTCCAAATACGACGTATGGGTGAATATTTGCATCCAGATCGCGAATCCCAAACCTCGTCACCAGGCTTTGAAACGAGGTTTGCGGTTGTGTATCTGTTGATAAGGCGCACCGGCCATCTTTATTTGTTTGGAGCCCGTCGCAGTCAACGTCCATGTTTGCAAATTTGTTATTACTTTTGATGAAAATGGCTTTTCCTTCAACTTCATCTTCGCAGTATGCGAAATCTAGAAATGTCAGTGTTTACCATTGTATGTTTGGGGCCAGGAAGAATGACGTACGTTTGGAACTATCTTCTTGGTCATAGAAGCCTCCTTGCAGGCGATGCTCGCAAGTTCCTGTTTTGAGCCTGTTATGCAGCCTTCTAATACGTCTTGGGATTCTTCTGGCGCTTACATCCTCCAGCAGCAGCCCGAATAGCAGTAAGGCCAGTATAATTCTCATCCCACTGTCTATATTTTAGATGTCTATTGATCTAAGTGGAGTTTGATCTTCCCCACCATTATATATAACTGTATATATATAATCATAAACCAATAATAAAACATAATACACTATTTATGGATCTCAAAACAAAAGCCTAAACCATAGTTTGGAACATGGAATCTCGTTTCTGGGAACATTTAGGCTTTGCTGATTTGAGTCAGCACTTACTGATTTACACGCTCTGGTTTCAAGATATCTTATCCTGTAAGACGAGTCTACGATTTGCCGCTAAATTAATGCAGGGCCCTTAGTAAGTCGTCTTAAGGAGGAGCCCGGATCGCTTCATTTGGAAACATCCTATCGGATGTATCCAATGATTCGGATCGGAAGCCACTTCAGCAGGCGGCTCCGTTCGTATGAGACCAGCCAATCTGAAGAAATGCCTACTGTGTTTTTAACTATGAGCATCTAGTCGAATATACTACGTTATGATATTTGCCCATTGTCATCTTCCGGTTTTTAAAAGCGCTTACGACAAGCCTTATACTAGAATCAAAACTTTATTATGTGACGGCGGCGGAGTCGCTTATCAAACTCCCAAAACTTGAAACCACACCAGAGATTTATATTACTCTCCTATCTATTATGGCATAAGCTCTAAATTGCAATAATAGTAATAGCCGAAATCAGTAACAAAGTATGTAAGACACCGCGTTTCGGGAATCTAAGGCGCTTAAGAAAGCTAAAATAATAATTAAAACCAAAAACAAAAGAAACGCAGGGAAGACAACAAATGGCTAATCTTCAGGCCCCAGAAAGTGGTCCTCAGCCGCTGCGCGTCACTCAAAAGAATGCAGTAAGCAAAGTACACTTATCAGTTACAATAGAATGAAATAGTACAGCCGGTTGCTTGTCTTGGAAGGTCATTGCCGGCATCCATAGAATGCCAGCACTGTAACAAGAAGCCGGGCTATCTAGCGCAAATCAAAATACAGCAGCTTGGATGTATTTCTGAAACCGTGAAAAGGCTAAATAATATCTTTCTAATGCATCTAGCAAAAGCATAAAACCCACTTTTTTTTGAGTGCAACAAAAAACCGTTGAACCAAAATGGGACTGCATTGCATTAACTCAAATTGTTTCAAGGAGGACCCTTTTGGCTGCACACCTATGATTGGGTAATAACTATACTGGTCTACCCTGAAAGAGTAAATCTTATCCGTGGAGCAGTCCAAAAGCTATTATTATCGAGCATTTGTGAGAAATCTGGCTTGCAGACACACTCTTTGCTTGCGTTCACCTGATATCTGTTTGTCTGCATAGAAATTGACCGTTGAATTCCTGCTTGGCAAGTTCTGCAGGGCGGTTCTATGAGAAGCTTCCTGGACATACAGAACAGACGACACTTTATTTAAATGAAACATCTCAGAAGAGGAATAATTAGTGGGGAACACCGGCATCTGACTGTTAGGTTGCTTAGATCCATGTAGAATGAGGAATCAGCGAGTTTGAGGCTGTGGAGCCTCGTAACACAAATCATGTAGTTTGCAATTGAATAGATGTTTTTCATAGTTGGTGCATATTAACACTAGAAGCATGGCATACTGGAGGTACAAATATACACAAAGAAGCTCCCCACACAATCTTTTGCGATTTGGAAAAGACTCGCATGTGCGCGCGTCGTCTTAGCATTTGCTTTTTCTATTAGGATTTAGCCTTTAATTTCTTTTTCGCCCCAGCCTTGCATAGAGATCTGAGTTCCTCCCATTGTTAGCAAATCCTCTCTTATTTGGGGCAGAGATCTGCATGCGGCTTTTCTCTAGAACTCAACGCAATTTGAGGTGTGAATCTACTTCAATTGAAGAATGCGGAAAACAATGTCGAAGTAGTGATCAGAAAGCGCTCCAATTAGCAAAAGGGCTTCTATTTTCATAGCAGAGATTTGGAGGCTTCATGGTAGATCCTTGAAAAAGCTAGAAAGCAAATCAGTAATGTCTTCCCTGATTCGGTTACATGGAGAATTGCCTGGTACCAAATGAAGCAGTCATCTCAACCATATATTCCATATGTAGTCTTTGTCCTTAGGCCCCAAGCATATGAATTCGGAATAAGTCGAGAAGCACACGACTAAAACGAAATGGTGGTGTCTCGCTTCCATCAAAGACTGCGAATAATAACGACTCCAGGAGCCTAATCAGGCGTGATGCACATGTATGCTTATGCCTCCAATGCGACAGACCGAGATTGTGCGTCCAGTTATCATCTTCTTTACTAAGAAAAACGTATCAGATATTAAATATCAAGTCTCCTCTCAGTAAGAATGGAGGTGCTAGGAATTGAGTCGAAAGCAAAGTCATCCTAGTGAAATCAGGAGCAAATCAGACTTCGGGGATCCAATTGCCTTCTGCCGAGCTTCTGACGTCTCTGATAATCAATCACACCTAGCGCAAAATGTTCTTCCAGCTTTCTAATTCCGGAGGTGAAGTTTATTTTAAGATCCACCTTTCTTTTTCTGCAGCACTTATGCGGCTTAGTACAGCGGTAATCACAACTCCACGCGCAACTACAGCTAGTTTAAGTGAACAAAGTCGAATAAATGTCCTATAATTGAACACCGAAAGTAGCTCTTAGACCAAATAAAGCAATGATTATCTGAAGGAGCATGTGCAGTGCAGTGCATCTGCATAAATGCACCTGTTTATGACATGTCCTCCATAAATTTAACCACCTTTGAGCTAAGTATAAGAGCGACTCCTCGCCAAACAACAAAGTACACAGCTGCCACCTCATCGAATCACTCGTTACATTGGAATTGTATCATGATCTTTGCCAGATTAATTTATCTTCTGGCGCTAGTCGCAGGGACCCTGGCACTTCCAGCACCGGCTTCAACTACTTATATTCCATATCCATCGTGTCAAGGAATCACCTCTAATGGAATTAGTGGATCCGGACCGCAATGCTCTGCTGGACCCCAAAACGGAGTCAGTCCTGGAACCCTTGGAATAGTTAAGGTAACTGAACTCTATGGGTTATACACTGCCACTGTCTCATATACCCTTACTTCGTTGACGCCATACAACAACTATGTCCTCTACAATATCGAGCAAACGTATCCCTCAGTCAAGGTACTCTCACCAGTCAGCTGCTCGGTGAGCTCTAAGACCTGCACATACACTTCCAGTGTTACACCTGTCAACAAGGGGATCGTGAATGGTTGTACACACTATTGTCTTCCAGCCTTCCAGGTGCAGTTTCAGTACAAAAAGACCGGTTCAACTACGAAGCAGTTTACTCTCACTCAAGGCTGTGGTGCTAACTGCCAATCTGAGCTTTATTGTTTTGACGTTTGTCCACCTGGTCATTCCACTAGTGAAATTCCACCAGCTCCTAGTACTACACCTTGCGAAACGGAAACTCCATCAGTAACTCCCTCCGAAACTCCGTCAGTTACCCCGTCAGTTACTCCTTCTGAGACTCCATCGGTTACCCCTTCCGAGACTCCAAGTTCTACACCATGCGAAACAGAGACTCCATCAGTTACTCCTTCAGTAACTCCTTCTGAGACTCCAACTTCTACACCGTGTGAAACAGAGACTCCGTCAGTTACTCCTTCTGAGACTCCCTCGGTTACCCCTTCTGAGACTCCAACTTCCACGCCATGCGAAACGGAAACTCCATCAGTAACTCCCTCCGAAACCCCGTCAGTTACCCCGTCAGTTACTCCTTCTGAGACTCCATCGGTTACCCCTTCAGAGACTCCAACTTCCACGCCTTGCGAAACAGAGACTCCGTCAGTTACTCCTTCTGAGACTCCCTCGGTTACCCCTTCTGAGACTCCAACTTCCACGCCATGCGAAACGGAAACTCCATCAGTAACTCCCTCCGAAACCCCGTCAGTTACCCCGTCAGTTACTCCTTCTGAGACTCCATCGGTTACCCCTTCCGAGACTCCAAGTTCTACACCATGCGAAACAGAGACTCCATCAGTAACCCCATCGGAAACACCATCAGTTACTCCTTCGGTAACTCCTTCTGAGACTCCAAGCTCTACACCATGTGAAACGGAGACTCCTTCGGTAACTCCTTCGGTCACTCCTTCTGAGACTCCTTCGGTCACTCCATCAGTTACTCCTTCTGAAACTCCCTCTGTTACTCCCTCTGAGACTCCTTCTGTTACTCCTTCTGTTACCCCATCAATTACTCCTTCAGAAACTCCCTCTGTTACCCCATCAGTTACTCCTTCAGAAACTCCCTCTGTTACCCCATCAGTTACTCCTTCAGAAACTCCCTCTGTTACTCCCTCCGAGACTCCCTCAGTTACTCCTTCTGTTACTCCATCCGTTACTCCTTCTGAAACTCCCTCTGTTACTCCCTCTGTTACTCCCTCTGAGACTCCTTCTGTTACCCCATCTGTTACTCCCTCTGTTACCCCATCTGTTACTCCCTCTGAGACTCCTTCTGTTACACCATCAGTTACCCCATCAGTTACACCTTCTGAGACACCATCAGTTACACCCTCTGAGACTCCTTCTGTTACTCCATCAGTGGTAAGTAGCACGCCTGTTACTGTGGTACCAAGTGTGAGTCCTTCTGTCTCGCCGCCAGTTTCGAGCACCCCAAGCATCCAAAGCACCGTTACCGCGAGCGTTCCTACTATACCTGCACCAATCACAACAACAACTGAAACTATCAGCAAGATCGTAAAGGAAATCGTTACCGAAACGGCCGTCATCACGACAGCAAAACAGATAACGGTAGGAACAACTGTGACTGTAGTTACGGTGACAGAAACGACTCAGATATGTCATATTACTGGCGTCGTCTGTCCGTGTACAGAAACCGCTTCACACCCTTCAGTTCCACAAATTACAACAAACGCGGTTGCACCTGAATCTGGTGTTGTTAGTCCAGAGAAATCTCAAGCACCCCCTGGAAAACCTCAGTCTCCGCCGACTCCTACAAAGTCCAAATCCCCAGCTGAAATCTCTCAGGAACAAGCGACCACACAAGTCATCAAGACGGAGACTGCCGTTGTAACCCGACCTGGTAAACAATCTGAACAAGTTGCAGTATCTCAAGCTGCGGTATCTCAAGCTGCAGTATCTCAGCCCGCAGTATCTCAGCCCGCGGCATCTCAGCCCGCGGCATCTCAAACAGAGGCATCCCAACCTGAAGTATCTCAACAACCGGAAGCATCTCAAAAGGTACAGCCCGCAGTATCTGAAGGCGGTGGAGCGAGGTTTGGCGTTCCTAAGAATGGCATCATTATTGCTTCCATCATCATGCTTGTCGCGTTGGTATAGGACAGGTTCGCGTCCATATGGCCCGTATATTGCCTAAAATTCACTTCTTCACTCTCTATATTTTTTCTTTTCATCTCTCCTTGTCTATATGATCCTTTTGTGTCAATTTATATAATATTTATTAATTTATTTCTTTTCTTATCAATTTCACGTATAGATGGTGGCTATCCCCGTGGCAGAAAGGAAATATTAATCGGCATACATACGCCAACTTTAAGTCAGAGAGATTAAATAGGTCGAAATTCCCATATCGCCCAGTTAACGATATCGAGTTTAGTGCCATGCTTACGTAATCATCACTTTTAATATTATAATATATATAGTTTGGTTATTTTTCATTTCTTATTTTCTGATTCTGGTCAAGTCTTAAGATCTGCTCTGAGTTAAAATTTATTACACCAACTTCAATTACTCGGTTATTGCGTCCGCGCATTTTATTAGCTTGTCTATTTAAAACGTACCTATAGGAAAGGTACTCTTTTTCCTGAGAGAAAGAGGGTGAAAAGCGGCAGAGCACACATCAATGCATGAGTTCTAAGAAATATCTAAATTAAATAAAATCATGAGTGCCAGCAATTAACGCATACTTCAGGAATTGAACATATAAAATACAAAACTATTACAAGTCAAAGCGTAGGCGCGGTAGCTAATTAATTCCTCTGAATTTCCTCTTAGCTATGCAGTCGTCCCGATTAGGACTATCGCGTTCCAAAACGCTTTCTCAGATTCCGAATACGGCATATGATACTTCTAGAACGGCGCATCTCGGGATACGGATTTTTCTCACTAAGTAATCAACACTTATAAGTTATAGATTGATACTGGAGTTTCCCTTTATATCGTTTGGTCCACTTTCTTAAACATTTCAGTTATTTCTAAACTACCTGTTTGGAATCTACATCAATAGCAGCGCTTTGCTGTTGATTAATTCATCCTTGAAATTTCATGGTACACGCAATGGCAAACCCAAGGCTTCTCTCCGTGAAACAGAAGCAGGGTCATAATAGGGCTTTTCACCAAGCCCAACAGATCGATCTCCAACACGATTTCCAACAACGTCGGTTGTAGCTGTATGGAAAAAGCTTCGGTTGTCCCAGATAGCTACGTCATTTTTGCCCCAGTGGAATCTAACCTGAAGGTCATGATTCTCTGCTATGAGCTTGTTGACGTATCTTAATACATTGGTAGACTCGTCCACCTTCAATTCATTAATGTACATTGTGAAATTGTTTGAGAGGAACACAGACTTCCAACCCGTAACCGGGTTGGTGCGAATCACAGGATGCACAGAGTCAAGCTCCAGTCCTTGGTTATCAGGAGACCCTCTATCAGTTCTGAGATGATTATTTTTGTCCTTGGCATGAAGTTTCAATCGTGCTCCAGAATGATAAGCAGTGAGACCTTCTAGATACTTCTGGAAAGGCTTGCTCAGCCGGTCATAAACTTCATATCCACTGGCCCATAATGTATCACCTCCAGATTCAGGCAGCGTATGAATCTTCAAGATAGTATAGTCGGCAGGAACCCGTTCGAAGTTGATGTCGGAATGCCAGCCAGTACTGGCCAGCTCTGATCGGCGGCCATAAAACTGCGCGTTATAGGATATCTCTTCAGAATCAATAACAGTTATCTCATCGCCAAGCTCAGAAGACTCCCATGTTGTAGGATGAACATGAAGTTTTGAGGTTTTAGGCTTTCCTGTTAACTCACCGAGCAGTTGTGCAAGTCGCTTTTGCTCAGCAATTGTTAACTCTTGAGCACGAAAGAAGACTACGCCCCGTTGGGAAACTAGAATCGCCAGGTCTCTAATAAGCTCTTCATAGTTGTCGGCATTCAATAAGTCACGAATCTGTACTTTCGGGAATTCAGTTCCTATAGTTGTTGTGGATTGAATCTTCTCGTACCGATCAAGAGACCCGCTGTATTGAAGGGGTGATTCAAGCGTATTCCCTCCGTGCTCCTTAGTGTTAATGAAACCTAATGCTCTGAGTTCTTCGATATGCTCTTTTTCTTGTCTCACGTTATCAGAAGCTGAGGGCACCATTTCGATGAGTTCTACGATTCTTGGTGCAAACCTCCATATGTCTAGCTATTTATTGTTATATATTAGCAGTATTGCGTGATAATGCTGTGGTATTATGCCTTGCTTTTCAATTTGAATTACAGGTCAATATAGTCTTATCTGGGCATTTGTCAGCATATATGGTATGAATATATGCAGCATTAAGAGTCATTGATAACTAGTGCCATTGTTGGTTTGGTCGGATCGACGACGATCTGTACAGTGTGCAGCGTTTGAGGACTTAATTGTTGGAATAGATTTGGAAAACAACGTGTGGAGCACGCCATACTGAACAAAACTTGAAGCATTTTCTTGTTGAGATCTGTATGTTCAATCGTCACCAGAATGGGGTTGAAAAATCAGATAGTATATAAGACGCAATGGATAAATCTGTTATTGAAATGGAAATCTCCTTCAGAAGTCGCGATACAAAAAGGTCCAGATTACATTGAAGTGTGAAAAATGGCTACTACGTCGACAAAAGCTGTCCAAAATGTTGATTCTGTTCATGAGATTGACATTAGACCAGATGAAGAATACGAACAGTTGGACCTAAAAAACGTAAAAGTCTTGGAGAATCTCGTTCCTTCAGGCACAGATACTGTATTTGAACAGAAAGCGAGTTTGATAAACCTATCTATTCAACAGATTGGAATGGGTAGATATCAATGGAAGCTCTTTTTTGTTGCTGGATTCGGGTGGATGGTAGATCAAGCTTTTGAGACCACTACTAGTCTGTCTTTACCACTCATCGGTACGGAATTTAATCCAGCTCATGAAGCATTTTCTCAGCTGGCTTTGACTACCGGCCTTGTCGTAGGTTCTATGTTCTGGGGATTTTCTTGTGATATCATAGGTCGTCGTCCTGCCTTCAATGTGACTCTCTTCGCGGCAGCATTCTTTGGTATACTCGCAGGGTCAGCTCCAACGTTTATCGGTACAGTAGCTCTAATTGCCTTCCTGGGTGTGGGAGTTGGTGGAAACCTGACGGTCGATAGCGCCCTCTTCTTAGAGTTCCTTCCTGGAGACAACCAGTACCTACTTGCGTTATTGGCTGTCTGGTGGTCATTTGGACAGATTATCGCCAATCTCTTTGGGTGGGCTTTACTTCCAAAATATCAATGCGACCCAGGGTTACCGAGAAGTGTTTGTATGGCTGGATGGAGATACTTGTTCTTCACCGTTGGGTCGATATCACTGGTATTGGGGCTGATTCGTTTTTTTGCATTTCCTGTGCTTGAGTCACCTAAGTATCTAGTTTCTGTTGGACGCAATTCAGAAGCTATTGCCACACTTAATGCAGTTGCTAAATACAATGGAACCGTACAACAACTGACTGTTGAAGATTTGGATGCGATTGACCGTCAATTTGATATCGTTCATGCCGATCTCAGTACGCCAAGGGCACGAGTGAAGCAAGCTTTGAAAAATACTGTCCCAGGTGGTATCTCCAACGTGAAAGCTCTTTTCAATACTCGGAAAATGGCCTGGAATATGGTGGCATTAATGCTGATATGGGGTGTCATCGGAATTGGTTCTCTTTACCACACATTTTTGCCCATATACCTGGAGAATCACGGAGCTATAGAAGGCGATGGAAGCGTGTACATTACCTACCGAAACACTTTGATCATAGCAACATGCAGTATACCTGGCTGTATAATTGGTGCCTTTTTATGCAAGGTACCTCACCTAGGTAGGAAAGGTACACTTGCGTTGTCTCTGTTCATTACAGGTACTTTTCTCTATGCATTCACGACTGCGCGAACACAAGGAACGATATTGGCGTTCAATTGCATCATTTCGGTAGCTCAATATTCTGTTTTCGCAGCATTGTATTGTTTGACTCCCGAGGTTATCGAGAGTTCATTACGCGGAACAGGCTCAGCGGTGATCTCTACGTTCAATAGAATATGTGGATTGCAATCTCCAATTATTGCTGCTTATGTGGGATTCAACGATTCATTGATCCTTGCAACTGCTGGTGTGTACTTATTCGGTGGTGTAGTTAGCCTCCTCCTGCCATATGAGAGTAGGGGAAAAGCGAGTATTTGAGGGATTACTTTACTCGTAGTATGTAATCCAATGTAAGCCACTATATGGACTGAGAATTGCTGGTTAGTCTACACTTTTTTATTTGATCTTATTGATTAACGCTGCGAGGGTGTGACGGTGAGTAACTATGAACTACCGAGAATTATACTTCGTTTGTTTTACTGATAATGACGTAAGAAAATATTGCATAATTACTATCACGTCTAAAGTGATGTCATCGATGCAGGTACACTAATTAAAAAGTGTTATCTCTCTCGGAGTTCGGCCCGATAACGTTTGGAACTTCGCGGTGCAAAATCAAAAAAAAAAACACAAAAACGAAAACAAACAAAAAAGCTTGAAAAAAATTATTAGAATCGAAAAATATATGATTTCTTCGTCGTAATACATATTATATTTGACCAAAATGTTGAAAACGGCTTCAAAGCGCTTAGCAGGACTTCGGAACCACTCGCTTAGCTCCGATATAGACGATAAAAACAGTGATTATCAATGTACAGCTCTCGCCTTTTCGTCTGGAATAATAGATGGTATAACCTTCACGAATTATGACGTTTTTATTGCGAATCAGACCGGAAACTTGGTGTTTCTTGGTCTGATGACAGCTGGAGTTCCCTTCAGAGGCGACCCCGATGGTCATACCCATGCTGTTAATACGATGTTAAGTTTCTTCCCTCTGTTTATCGGAGCCTTCATTTCTGGTCAGATCGGTGTGCGTATTGGCACTACTCGAAGGTGGTGGCTCATGCTTAGCACTGGCCTCCAGTCTTCTGGATTCTTCGTTTCGGCAGCGCTCTTTCATTTCGTTCCAGCTACAAGATCTGGTCGTCTTTCACTGATTCACATCGTTCTTTATAGTTTTTTGTCAGGATGCCAAATGGCAATAGCGAAGGGACTGGTTAAAGAAATGCCCACTTTGGTAATAACAGCCCCATCTGCAGACGTTATGGTGGATAGAAATATATTCAGCTTGAAAAATAGGCCGCGGAATAGAAGGCTAGCGAATCTGCTTGCTATTTATCTAGGCACAATCGTTGGAGGCTTTTGTGTGAAATCGAAGACCAGCTTAGGAATTCTGTTAGCGGCTATTGTGAAACTTTTGACGTGCATCTCGTTTCTTTTTATTTCCAATAAGAAGCAGAGCGACGATAATAATAAAGAGATTTAGGCAGAATGGTCTGTCGTCGTCTAGTACTCCGTGATGATGACGATTATAGTAAATGATGGGTTGAATACTCAGCGGTGTATATGCCCGCCTAATACTGGAACCTTAAACCCGTAGGGACACTGGTATCAGGGAAATGGGGCGTCACGAGAGAAGGCGCGGTCATAGAGTGTTAAGAAGTAGGGGGTACTGTGAAAGATTGTCCTGTCGGTTATTCCTTCTTCATGGACTGCTGTTGGGGCGTTTGGATTTTTGTTGGACTCTGGCAATATTTTCTCCAAATAATAGTGAATTTGACTTCAGAGAAGTCAGCTAGAAGGGGAAACTATCTAAGAGTCTAATGAGAGGAAATCGACTTATGAATGTACATTATCATATCACGAAAAGGCTTAGGCTTAGACTATACGAACTGCGAAAGAGGAATAGTCAATCATGGCATCTGCCCATTAATTGTAACTGAATATCATTCTGGCACTGCTGTTACTCCAGTGGTGGTGAAAACTCCTAGTACGCCTGGAGGTTACACTACTATTACGAAAGGTTTGCCGGTATTACTGCTCCTGTGACAATGACCGAAACTCACGCTGGAACAGATATTACTACAGTTGTAGTTGGAAAACCTGTAACATCTCTACCGTCTAGAATTGTGACATCAAGCGGCATTTTGTCGTCTGGTGTGCCTATTGCTAACTCTTATCTGTCAATCTATGATTGTGCTAGTACCTCTATCAACTACGTGACTTCTTCATCTACTCGAGCTTCACTCGAGTCTTCGACTGAAAGTTTTAAGGTGGCATCTACTCCTTGAATCCTCTAGTGTTGACTCGATATCCTCTTCCGGTGTTGTAGCTTCAGCGATCGAGGTTTCTGGTGCGGGGGCCGATCTAAGTCCGTTGATATTGCAAGTGTTGCGATAACTGCTTTAGTTGAAAGCTTTAGTTCTAGGTGTCGTCCATCTATTGTCTCCTTTCCTAAACAATTGTAGATATCTTTCAGTTATCAAGCTGAGGCATCTATACCCGTCACATTACGGAAGGTGAAGCGCCAACACAAAGCCCACCTGCCACTGCTATTGTGACTAATGCAAAAGGAAGTGGTGTTGAGCACGCTAATAGTGATATATCTAAGGCCAGGATTGGCTTAACATTACTATTTTTTGTCTCAATCGCTGCGCTTTATTAATTTTGAGCCGTAACTCAAATTTTTTCAAATTTTTTATTCTTAATTTGGTTTTTTCTATTATGTATTATATACTCTGCATTAATTTCTGAATTTTTGTGCTTTTTGATTTGTATGGTTTTGTATCTTCTTTCTGTTATTAAATTTAATCCGAGCACTCACAGGTTCCAGTTGCCTTCCAAAAACTGACAGGATGTACGAAACAGTTCTTAGAGTACTAGACTAACTGTTAGCACCGTTACATAGTAGCATGTTCGCCAGGCGCACGGGCCAATTATTTTAACATATATGCACGCATTGCCGAAGCTCGGGAGAAAAAATAAGGAAATCCAACGGGCCGATCTCGTTCCGGTTAATCAGATTTGGAGCGATCTGATAATTCCCAACTAGGAAGCTTCATCGGAAAATCAGGCCTAACGGTTTTTCCAATGTTTCTCGCCAAGCTGCTTTCTTCTCTTGAGTGCTTGAGACTCTTGGCACCGTCGCGTGAACAACGAGTTTTTTTGACTAGAAGGTCATCTACTATAATTCAGTCTATGAAACCAAGATAAAGGTACTTAGAAGCCGACCTTTAATCCTTTCCTGTGGCTATATTGCAGGATGTGTTGACCATCTCACACTGTTCCGTCAATCAAATGCGGCATGTGGCACGATTCAATCCTGGATTTATGGAGCTATTAGGATAAAATTTCTATTCCTGTTTTCTGTACAATTATCAGATCCGTACGTCAATTTGCCGATCAAAATCAAAGACGCATGCAGCCGTTTCTGGAAGTACGGAAACTCATCTGATTTTACAGAGAAATAACCAGTCCGAGTACCAAACAATCTTCAAATCCGGGTATCTAGCCAGAAGCGTAATCATAGCCTCATCCAAATCAGAAACTTGTTGAAGTGAATAGACGCCCTCGATGGCAGTGGCTCGTACACGAGGTTGGGAAGAAGAAGGGACAGAATATTTGAGTTGACGATCGATTCCACTTTTGGAGTTATCAATCTCCGTCCGCATGGACAAATTTTTCGGTTGAGGATACGCGGATCTATCCCAGTCTCATTTTTTAGACAATGGAAGGACCCTTTAACGTCATCAAAGCAAGTAATCGCGTTTGGAATTTCCAGAATTTAATGAAATGTGAATCTAAACGAGTGGAACCGAGTGCTAAGTTGGACTGTGAAGGACGGTATATTTAAACCTGAGAAGTAGAAGATCAGTTGGCAAGAAAAAGTGCTCATGTTTCCGATACATATATCCACAAAATATCACTTGAATACCAGAATAGGCTCATGATCGGCAGATATTTTGACAGTTAAGGATAATCGATTCTCCGGCAGGTTTTATGCATAGGGCATGGCTCGCAAGTATAGAAATACCTGGGATTCCACAATCTCAAGAGTTTTTCTTGTCCTTCCCTTAAGACTGCCCCGGTACCTTTTGGCGTTTGCGTTCGAAGTCTGTGCGAATTGCGGTTGTCAAAATATGAAATTGAAGCTGAATATCAGGCAGTACCTACTGCCGTTGGACGGAGATGCTAGTCCTACTGATATCGAGGCCGATGCGCCTGCAGTAGTTACTGAAACTAAAGATGACGGTGGAGACTTTGTAACGCCAGAGTTCCAGCATGGTGTACAGCGAGTAGAGGCCATGACACAGGTTTGGACTACAAAGCATTTGGTTGCTGCCTACGTCCTGTAAGTATTCATGAGACTCAGGTGGCTAGTAGTGGCAGAATGAGTAACATTTCAAATCTAGTATCTGGGTCATACAATTCCTTGAGGCTTTCTCGTCAGGCGTCGTAGGAGTGTTAACTCCATACGTCACTAGCTCGTTTGAGCTGCACTCGCTGACGGCTACAACCAGTATTCTCTCCAGTTTGATTGGTGGTCTCATCAAGCTGCCGTATGCAAAGCTCATTGATGTATGGGGCCGGCCACAAGGGTTCGGTTTGATGGTAGCGAGTTTGACTCTGGGACTCGTGATGATGGCAGGGTGTGGCAATGTAAAGACATACTGCGCTGCGCAGGTGTTTTATTGGGTTGGATATAATGGAATCGACTTCACAATTACAATTTTCATTGCCGATACTTCCAAGTTGAAGAATCGAGCGTTTATGATTGCATTTGCGTCATCACCGTATCTTGCCACCGTCTGGGCCTATGGCCCTGCTAGTCAGAGTATCTTGAATAGCATTGGATTCAGGTGGGGCTTTGGTATATGGGCTATTATAATGCCTATTGCGTGTACACCATTATTCGCGCTCTTCTATTTTAACCAAAGAAAAGCGGAGAAAGTTGGGCTCGTACCAGTTCATCACAGTGGTCGCAAGGTTTCAGAGTCTATTCTTTACTATCTTAAGGAGTTTGATGTGGCAGGACTGCTTCTGATTGTTACCGGGTTGGCGCTGTTCCTCCTATCATTTAGCTTGTACTCTTATCAGGCGAATACTTGGAAATCCCCACTGATTATCTGCTTTTTGGTTATCGGTGGTCTGTTGATTATAGGATTTGCCCTTTACGAGAAATATTTTGCGCCAATAACTTTTGTTCCCTGGCATCTTCTCGCAGATCGAACTGTATTCTTTACCCTCACCATGGCCGGAAGTATATACTGTGCCTGGTATCTCTGGGATAGCTATTTCTATTCTTTTCTCATTGTCGTTTTCAATCTCAGCGTTACTGATGCCACCTATATTACAAATATATACACAATTGGCTCATGCTTCTGGGCTCTGGTTATGGGTGTCGTTATTAAATTTAATGGACGGCTCAAATGGCTGGCTCTTTACTTCGGCGTCCCTATTACTATACTCGGAGTCGGTCTCATGATCAAGTTCCGTGCTCCTGACGTCAATATCGGATACATTGTCATGTGTCAGATCTTTATAGCTTTTGGCGGTGGCACATTGGTTATCTGTGAGCAAATGACCGTCATGGCGGTCTCCTCACACCAAAATATTGCAGCCATTTTGGCAATTGAAGGTATGGTTGCGAACGTTGCAAGTTCTGTTGGTTCTACCATTGCTGCCGCGATGTGGACAGGTATCTTTCCGAAGAAACTCGCTCAATTACTGCCCGCCAGTGCATTAGGGGATCTCGCCGAAATCTATGGCAGTCTAGACGTGCAGGCAAGCTACCCAACCGGGTCTCCCACTCGCGATGCAATCAATCGAGCCTACGGCGATACTCAGAGACTTATGCTTATTACCGCTACTTGCCTCTACTCCATCACTATTGTCTCGGTAATGTTCTGGAGGGAGATCAATGTAAAGAATATTAGGCAGGTCAAGGGTGTGGTTATCTGAACTCCATATTTCTAGATAGATTTACTTGCCCTCTTCGCAAATCAGAAGGAGAATAAAGGCTAACATAATTAAGAATGCTTTTTAGACATTTCTCGGTCCTTGTAGCTCTTATTAAAAATACTGAGAGATTAAGCTTATGATTCTGAAAGATTATAGCTGCTTTGGTTCAATTCAATTCAGATGTCACGTCTGGTATCGCTAGTTTGCAATTATAGAGCAAGTATCAACATTTACTGTACACAAAGAGTAATAAATGCTTGCAAATATATTTCATAATGACTTCCTCCAGTATGTCATAGAACAGCAATAAGTTGTGATTTGAATGAACAGCAGGATGTTGCAATATTATTTTACGAGGCAAATAAAGTTCCAGGCGTCCTAGTATCCTTAGTAATGCCTATTTCTGAATAAAATGATTCCAGCTAAGTGGTCAATTATTGGTTGAAACTATACAAACAACGCACTATAACGAGGTGAGGATCATCGAACTAGTTCGACATAATTTCGACTCAGAAACCAAAATAGCCTTGAACTCTGACGTAAGGTAGGTGGATGTGCTCTGCCGGGGGACATAATACTGGAGGTGGCCGAGTAAAACTATCACCGGGTCCATCGCATTCATAAGGTCTCGAAGGATAACACAATTCGCTCAATCAATCAGGGCATAATCGGCAATGACCGCCTTCCTCATCACATTATCCACAAAGAACCCATCAAGATTTTCATTTTTCCGGAATGCATCATCGTTATCAGCATTTTCACCGTATACTGTCCTTACAGGAAAGTTATGAGGAATTACTAATTCCAAATCTACTTCCTTCTCTGCTCCTATGCCATTGTTCAGAAAAGCTGATTCTGGACTACTGCTGCTTCCTTCGCTAACTCGTGACTGGCCTCCCTCAACGGTTCCGGCTATAAACAGGCCGTAAATGTCTTGCGCATCATGATGTGAGATTTCGTCCAAGAACCATTTGCGAGTTGACTCATCGATAAACGCCCTGCGAACAACACCGAAATCCTTAGTGTTTACATATCCCTTCGAGTCCGATAAATCCACATCCGGCTCCGAGGCTGCAAATGATGCTAATGTGCGAACAGTCCAAGTCGTACCTCTCCATATTTGCTGCATGCCATCCAGTATCTGCTTACATATATTGTAAGTTCTCTTTAAAGTGTGAACAGTTCGTGGTGGTTCTGAGGCGGGGATAGATTTCCAAAGTGTTATTGAAGCGCATGCTGCCATGTATACGGGTTGTGAAAGAAAAGGATTCGCAGTGTAAGAAGCTCGATCAATAAGATCAGCGAATGCAACCATATCGGCGATGCTTATAGCGCCAGTGGCCGTGAGTTCCGCATGTGGACTTGCACTCAAGCCGGGGACGTCTAAGGAACTTTTAGGATACGCCAGACTAGGATGGTGAACGGCTAATACAAGGGCCTGAATCCATCCATGTAAAAGAAGAAACGATTGAGAATGCTTCAGACTGGCATACGTTTGAAAATTCTGAACATCGAAAATGAGATCAAGCGGTAGCGAGCTGTAAAAATCGCTGACTTCTTGCTGGAAACTTATAAACTGTTGGACCATATCGTTACTGCCAGGAGATAGCGGGCTAACCGAAGTATATGCCGTTTTGTTTGTGATTTTATCCGAGTACGTATTGAGGTAGTTCGATACCTTGCCCAAAATCATCAAGACATTACAGAGATACGGAAACGGATCCGAGCATTGGGATCCTTCTTCTCCTATTAGGCCCTTCTTTGGCTCATGCTCTATATGACAGTCGAGTATGGTTGCCATGCGTCCTGTTCCACAGGAAATCAATCTGTCGAGGCATACCACGCCCCAAAACACGTTTCGTTGAAACTCGTCACCATTATGTTCCGAATCCGCCTTATGCAGTCCCAGATCATAGCACATGCGTATGGCCATGCCTGACCATGCCCAAAGACCGGAATCCCTGTCATCTGCGAACTCGATATATGCAATAAGCAGCAATGCATAGACCATTTCGACACTAGGCGATGCCAGGTGCGGTAGAATCAATTTCTTGGCTACTTCCCCGTACACTTCCGCTAGAGGGCTACTTACGGTCGGGTATTCTCCGTCTGATGCTGGTTTTGGATTATGGGCTAATCGCTCCCCGAGGCTAGCCATCGCATACAGTAAGCACTCGCCAATAACGCCCTTTGAGACCAGTTCTTCAAAATCTTTAAAGGGCATATAGGGCAGCAGACTTCCCATGTTTTCGTAAAACGCTCGATACACCGATTTAGGCGGCAGCGGTACCATTTTCGCCTCGTTGTCAGATAGTTGAGCGGCAACCAGAGATGGTGGTGAAAATTCTGTCGTGTTAGAATACAGCTCTTGACGAGGAAATGCCTTACGCTCAACCACAACCGCTTTGTTATCACTTGCAGGTTCGTTTGAACGTAGATTGATAGACAGCAGCCTGAAAGTCCCATTAACAGGAGGAGCTATGGCCGTTGGTCCAAGCCATCGAAAATAGGGCTGTCTCACTGTTCTGACCACCGTTTGCCTAGCAGCTGCCTCGCTCTCTGGATGTAGCTCTCGCTCGTCTACATACTGCTTTACTTTAAGACCACCACCTGATGGACCATTGACGGGGCTGGGCTTTTTGGCTACAGTCGTGCCCTTCGACTTTTCTCGCGCCTCTTTGAACTGGCAAACAGTTTTCCGCAGTTTGCAAATATCACACGGCTTTGTGCCACTGCACTTGGTCTGCGGAATTAGCACTTCATTTAGAAAACATGCCGTCGTGAAATAGCTCTGCTTACCTTTCTCACCCGGCATTCCAAACAGGCATGTTTGGCTCTTTTCGATCGCTGCGACCGCGCTCCTTCTCGCGAACGCTTCTCCCCCACGATATCTTGTGGCTTCAGTGCCGGCTCCAGCCAGAATGTCAGATTACTCATTAGGTATTAGTATAACAACGCCCTCCAGGGTTCCGCGAAGTCCGCGTTTACGAGTCTGTTTGAACGGCATTTTAGTGGGGACGGCTAAAAATGTTCTATCGTGCTACCCTAACCTCGCTGTTGTGTTGTTAGTGTCCCAACTTTAGTGGAGTACCTCGATCTGGAGTCTGGAGAACATGTAGAGATTTATGGGGAATTCAATATGAGAGTAACAAAAACCCAGAAAATTATAAGAGCATCCTAGTACCAGCAGTGCAATCAGCACTGGCAATCGCTATTGATGGTTACAATAGCATATTAGTATATTACTCCGAATTTAATCTCTGCGCTATCAGGAGTGGAGGCTGGGGCCCTCTCTTCTCTTTTATACCTGGAACCTATCATACTTTTCATATTCTACAGCCTAGTATAGAGTTTCTCGGAAGTTCAGAGCCTAATGCCTTAAACCAGATGTATCATAGAATACGCCAGAATCCTGAGCTTTTGGAACCATCGTGTCACATAATCAACACTGTTTTTCCTGAGGACGGACAGCCTTGGCCTTGGCCTTGTCTTTCCCCATACTGACTAGTAAGAGTACCGATAGCATATGACGCAGCATATGACGGTAACACGAAATTATTATTAAACTGTTTTGGTCTGGCCAAGTACGCGTTGTTTGAGTCATCAGCGAATAATATTCCAGGACACTTTTGAGTACTGCGTATTTCTGAGTATGCGTAGTGGGGCACGCCGCAGGGAGACTGGAAAGCCGGCTGCGGGGTTCGAGTAATGTTCACGAGCTGAACATACGGGAACGAATATGTAGCGTGGAGAAGAGGATAGCATAATAGGCCGTACAAGCTCTGAATCGAGCTATAGGTATGGCGGCTTCATTCTTGGTGTTCTATAATGCCGATAAGCCGATGGTGATCTTCTAATGGTATGATGTTGCGTTTGACCGGAAGAAACTAGTACAATATCGTGTATTTTCCGGCGGTTTGCGGGGCGAACCTTTAGAGATCGACGTTTCCCCGCTAATTTCCCCGGTATGATTATATGAGAATGGTTAACCCGGGCACGTCGTAAGGCACGATCTTGTAACGCGGAGCCGTTCCTGAAATGGAAAGTGGGTAGTTCCGGTCCTGGAAAGGGGGGGTTTGGGGTGATTCCGGTCCCAGAAGGGAATGGGCTGGAGAAAAATGTTCCGGTCTGAAAGGGGAAGTGCTCAAAACCCGGTCCCAAAATGGCAATGATGGAAGACGATGTGGGGTTTCGTGCGAAGTACCGGGATGCACTCTCAAATGTGAAAATCCGATGCGCATTACATAAATATGGAGAAATTCCGTTCTGATTCTTTCACAACTTCTAGTTCAGTAGAAGGATATTCTCAATTATGTCAGACATTAACGAAATACCAGAGTAAGTTTTATATGGTTGCCCCATTGTCATTGCGATAGTCGCTTATAGTGACCTAGGGCTGAAAGTTTCGGTATAGATAGTGGGGCTAATAATCTAGGAATAAAGGTAATACTGCGAACAGTGCTCCTGTTCACAAAGACTCAAAGAAAGCAGATGCTTCCCACATTGAACATCAGCAAGATGAAGCCCCGCGCTTTTTTGCCGGGGGTGAGACGGGGGAGATTACCAACCCCCTTACGCACCTGACCAGGCAAGAGCTTTTGGAAGATGTTAATGAATTTGCGCGGAAGCATGGTCTGCTTGATATCCTTCCTGACTTGACAAAGGGGGCATTGGTGGCTCAGGATCCTCAGAACTATGAGATACTTGACGAGCTTGATGAGGAGGACTGCAGAGTGCTGCGCGAAGAAGTGACGCATCGTTGGAAACAGCCAAGGACTTTGTACTTAACCATCTTTTTCTGTTCGGTTGGCGCTGCCATTCGTGGATGGGATCAAGAAGGTTCTAACGGTGCTAATCTATCATTCCCTACGGACTTGGGAATCCCTAACACTGGTGCAATTTGCGACACAAACCCTGGGCTTTGCGAGAAAAACTCATGGATTGTTGGTGTGGTGAATTCTATGCCTTATATTACGTGCTTTCTGTTTTCGAGTTGGTTTTCCGATCCTATGAACCACTGGTTCGGAAGAAGATGGACTATTTTTATTGCTTCGATATTTTCGTTTTTGGCTCCTATCGGGGCGGGCTTTTCTCAGACTTGGGGCCAGCTTACTGCTTGTCGTGTTCTTCTAGGAGTCGGTATGGGTCTGAAGGACGTTAGTGTTAATGTTTTTGCTGCTGAAAATACGCCTGCTAGTATTCGTGGTGGTTTGGTTATGAGCTGGCAGTTGTGGACCGCGTTCGGTATTCTTCTCGGTGTCTCTGCTAATTTGGCTGTTAAAGACGTAGGCAAGATTGCTTGGAGACTGCAACTAGGGTCTGCTTTCATTCCTGCGGTACCGCTGATTCTTGGTATCTTTTTCTGCCCTGAATCGCCTCGTTGGTTGATGACAAAGAATAGATATGCCGAGGCGTATAAATCTTTAACTCGCCTTCGTAACAGTCCTCTTCAGGCCGCTCGTGATCTATATTACATTGATGCCCAATTGCGCCATGAAGATTTCCTCAAGGAGAAGACTGGAAATGCTAACGGAAATTTTCTCACCAGATTTGTTGAGCTTTTCACTATTCCACGCCTACGTCGTGCCACTCAAGCATCTGGTATAGTCATGATTGCCCAGCAAATGTGCGGTATTAATATTATTGCCTTTTATTCGTCTACAATCTTCACAAATGCAGGTTTTACTGAAACATCGGCTCTTCTGGCTTCCTGGGGTTTTGGTATGGTAAACTTTCTTTTTGCCTGGCCAGCTGTGTGGACTATAGACACCTTTGGTAGACGAACTCTTCTACTTTTCACATTCCCAAATATGTTTTGGACTTTGCTGGCTGCGGGTATGTGCTACTTCATTCCTGATAGTAGTCCTGCTCATGTTGGGCTTGTTTCTCTATTTATCTTTTTATTCTGCGCTTTTTACTCTCCTGGAGAAGGCCCTGTACCTTTCCCATATTCTGCAGAAGTTTTCCCGTTATCACATCGTGAAGTCGGCATGTCTTGGGGATCTGCCACAAACAATTTCTGGGCTTCTGTTCTTTCTATTTCCCTTCCACGACTACTGATTGCCTTCAAGGCTCAAGGTGTCTTCGGCTTCTATGCTGGTTTGAATGTGGTTGCCTTCGTGTTGATCTTTTTGTTTGTTCCCGAAACCAAGCAAAGAACTTTGGAAGAACTTGACTACGTTTTTGCTGTTCCTACTAGAACTCATGCCAAATACCAGCTTTTCACTGTATTGCCTTGGTGGTTCAGGAGGTGGGTTCTAATGCGCAAAGATGCCGTTTGCCCCGAGTTGTATCACTTTAATAGTGAATATTTGCTCCGAGACGAGGTTGAGGAAGAGAAACTAGAAGCAAAAGCTAAGCAGCTTTAGATAGTTTCTATTTTGTAATTTTTCAATGTTTTGTCTAGATAGTTTACTTATAGGCAGTTTTGTTCTGTCGATAGGCGAAATTTTACGTTTTAAAATCTGTTGTATTTCAAGCGTAGCATAGAACATTCCCTATATACAATGTATTGAGTTGAACCAAATGCGAGAACGACTCATAACGTCCAAGAACACTCACCAATAACTCGGCCCTCCTCACAAATGACGGATGATCAATGAAATAGATCCGAGATAGGGGCGCCGCACATATTTTCCGGATGTTCAGTATTGCATCGATTGTTTTTTTCTCCACCCCACGATCAACTTTTAGCTTTCTAGGAGATACACTTGTACGAGCCCAATCTCTCTTTAAGATTCATTTCTGGGACATGGCCATAAAAGAATGAATCAATGAAACGGTATTACTATTAACGACTGGCTATCATTATTTTGCAAGTTATAACAGCAAGTGTGAATAATAATGAGTAGGAATGATAGAATCATACTGTCATCTCACTTAAATTTGCTCTATAGAGGGATGCTTTCTAGATAGTTTGAGACGAAGTACTCAATGCGTCAACATAAGTCTCACAATTATTGAAGGCTCAAGAACAGTTTGCGATACAACAGAATTTGTCCAGAACATTGCCTTACAGTAAAATAACGTAGATCATTGGTTACAAGAGTCCTAAAACTGTCATAATAACGGTTCTCGTTTCCATTTATGGGCTTAGATAATTTAGCAACTTTAATAGTGAATTCAAGAAGAAGCCTCAAGATATTAAAGGACTCTGTAAGCTCATCTGAGATATTGAAACCCTGCCAGGTCGCAGGACACCTCTTCTTGAACTTGACCATTCCCATTATTTTAAGAAATTTGTCATATCCCCTGATATATCACATTGCAGAACTTTATATTCCGCAGCGCCTCCACAATCAAGCATAGATCAGAATATAACACCTGAGTTCGAAACAATCAATTTTTGCCTCGCTGCTGAATCCTGCGACTGCTGCAATACATTACGCAAAAGATCGAAGTCATTTTTAAATGCAGTCCCATTTTTAAATTCCATCGCAAAATCTCCAATACCCCGAATCTCTAATGGTAATCTCTCGTAGGTTTCCTTGATGCATCGATCCCAATTCTTAGAGAGAACGTTATTGAATATCGTACCGCGAATCACTACGCAAAAAAACAACAACAAAACGAGAGCATACGGTCGTCTTTGACGGCAGAAGCCAGTGAGAAGCGGTGGTACGTCATAAATCAATATCATCACTGGAACAAACGATCCAGAGCCGATGGCCCTTGAGATTGAACTTCTCATACCGCTTAGGCAAACTGTGTACAACTGAGCCTCCATATGATTGCACCTCCCATTCGAAGCAAAGTTTCCCAATGTTTCTTCTAGATAGTCCATAAATTCCAGCTTGCACTCGAAGTCTTCAGCAATCTTTGGATTCCCAATTTCTAGAAGAACTTTTGTGAACGAGTTAGAAATGTGATGTGTATAAACCTGTGATATCACGCTTGGGCCGCATGCAATGCTCAGTAGATCAATTCCATCTGAATAAGATATCACCGGTAAAGATTCATTCATGAATGATGCCGCACTCAACAATCCGGTGGCCAGTAAAAGTTCTACGGGGTTCCGATAAGAGTCGTCAATAGCCTGCTTGATTGCAGATACAGCCCCAGAAAAGTTCATGAACGCTTCTGAAGAACTACTCCTTCCTGAAAGTTGTAAAAGATACGTCTCATAAGATACTAAGCATCTTAAAATGGGTCTGGATTGTAATGCCGCTCGTAAACCGTGAGAGCGCCACATATCTGCTACAGCTGTTTGGCCAAGGGAGTAGTGGAAAACTCCCGTATGAGCGAAGTGTTCCAAACATTGAGCTTCATTCTCAGATAAAGAGAACATGTTTCTCACCGCCCAGCTCTGCGGACCGATAGCAACAGGAACTAATTGTTGATCTATTTCACCAGGAGAGCATGAACTATCTGCTTCACTTGCGGACCCAGATATTGAGAGAGAACCATTCAACAAATCGCCTACAAAAAAATCGTCTGCATCCACAAAGCCCTTGATCCTCTCTCTACGTTTGCTTCGTACACGAGGCCCAACAGTTTGGTATTCACAGAACTGTCCTTTACGTAGACAGTTTTCACAAGATGGTTTAGCCTCGCTACACTGGTGTACGAGTTAGCATCTAATGCCAAAGGCTAAAAACGACAAGCTCTAATTACCTTAATGTGAAGTTTCTTACAGGCCACGCAACCAGCTCGAGACTTTTTATGAGATGTTCTAGTTCGTTTCATTTCATCTTATATAACATTGCTTGAAAATCGAGATCCAGTGGTAAACTACTGGTAAAGTAGTCAGGCTCCCAACCATCCATCACCACAAACCGATTTGCGCATATCTGAAAAGCCACGCAAATCAAGAACTTGTGCTTTAACGTTATGTAATATCTTAAATTCTATCAAAATGCTATACGAGAAGAGGACGTTATTATTTGTTGTATGAATATCTACTAGAGACTTGAAATCGTAGGGGTTTTGGAATTTCATTATCTCTCCTAGTATGCAGTCCTATAGATTGAATAGACTTTTCAATATTACAAGTTTAACTTTTTTGCACTAAAACTAGCTCAAGAAGTCAAAGGCATTTGTAGTTTGCAAAAAAGTTCAGAGAGTGCCAGTCGGTTTTCTAAAATATGAAGTCTTCCTTCTATGGAAACTAGAAACCTCCCGTACGCCGGGTCCCTTATAGGATTTAATTCTCTAATCCAAGAAATTGATGCAGTTAGATTTTAGTGTATTTTACCTTGCATTGACTACTCAAACAGTCGTAACCGTGAATCTGAAAGACGCCCATTTTAGACGATTTAATTCTTATTACAGAACAAAGTTAAGAATATCGAGGTGAAAGAGTACTAGTGGGTTGCTTAGTGCTTATCAACATGTTCTGCAGAGAAATCTTCAGCCTCGTCACTCCACACATCCAAAGTATTTCTCGCCAGGGAGGTAGAGTTGCGGAGATAATAGGTACTAAGCAATGGCACAACAGTGATAATTTCCATTGCTGCGCCTAAAACATATTCCAGTGCAATAAACCTTGGTGTCATCCCGTCACTTGTATAGTTCCCCAGATAAAAGTAGTTCATGAAATTGATGAATACCGACATTACGCCATATATGCTGCGAACCAACAGAAAGGGCCATGAAAACATGGCCACGAGAACAACAGCGGTCCGGATCTTTCTCTTGAAAACCAGGAATAAGCCATATAAGCCAGTAAATATAACACCAAGTAGAAAGACCGCCTGTCCAGTGCCTCTGAATGCCTTTGCCCTGCTAATCTCGAACGAGAATTGCGACACCTGGTCCGGCGGAACACCAGCCATTTGGCAACCGCCAGCAATTACTAAACCGTTTGCCACGGCTAAAGTCAAGTGGAGAATACCCGCAGGAGATCTTAATCTCAACCCGATTGCTCTTAACCGCGACCCACGGGCCTTAGATCTGATTTCTGCCTTTGAAGGTCTAAGACTAGAAGAACCGACAGCATCTCGTTCCCCGACGCATAAGATATGGAAGCATCCTAGAAGCAAACAGAAGTATCCTTCTGCTCCGAGAATAAGATATGCAATTAGCCAGTTGATGGCACTGTATCCGAGTTTAGCGAATACTACAGCTGATAATTGTGCTCCAAGGCGGAACAAGCCAAATAACAGAAGTGCGGTATAGCGTGTCAAGAAACCCGCTTTACACACGGTGAACAAGGCAAATCCACTGAACACCGCGTACAACGCTAAAAAGACACTAGCCGCCACCCCAGCATTAACGTTAACAAAGCTCATGATGCATGCTCTTGGAATGATGTACGGGAAGAAGCCAGACTTATATAGCCGTTCACTCAGCAGGGAACTCGAGGGCTCAGCATGTGATCGGCCCTAATACGGATCGACATCACACACCCCGATAAGCAGATCATTACCCTTTCTGCAAATCTTTAATACGGATCTACCATTTTATCTCCCAATATGGCACACGGCTGACACAAACAGGTACCAGAAGACAGTCACTTATGATCCAGTGATTTCCATCGATTGTATCCTGGCTCCGACATATATGTATATATCATACAGTATCATACAAGAGTAGCCGGGAAGATGAACTCCGTTCCGAATCTGTTTAAGCATCGATGATTCTTCTTCCGAGCTTGAATTTTCTACTCCAAACATATCTTGAGCAGCTGAAGGTCAGAACAAAATGCCTTATAAAAGACATGAAAACGTGCCACGCATCGTTCGTGAATCATACAATAACAGTATCGATTTTACTCGGCCTTAGGAAGATGCCTGGAAGCCAGACTAACCAAATTTCATCGTTCCACATTTGTGTTACTGTCATCCCCACGGTACTGCACCATAGAGAAAGAATTCTAGAGACCTCAAAGGAATCAAACGCTACTATTCTCTGAAAGACACGGTCGACAGCTTAAGAGTATTCTAGCAGATTCCCTACCAAGAAACCTGCAATGTTCTAACTCAGAGACTCAACCTGATTAGAAATCAGCAGATCTTATAACAATGAATTCTACCGAATCGAAGCGACGCCTTCCCGGATCAAATGATGACGAATATCAGTGTGTGCTTCGGCCTATCATAGAACACATCCTCCTTCTTCAATGGCGTCTCCTCCAACCAGATATATTCGGTTCGGAACATGCCGAAGAAACAGTCGCACGTTTCCTTGATCGCCATCAACTACACTATTTCTCATGATTGAATGTCAAGCCTTCCTTTGACCATTTACACTCAGAAACGCATTCCAATCCATAGCTCCTTAATCTCACGTCGATTCGCACATACATCATACTAGTGGCCCCCACGCACTTGCTGCAGTCGGTTCCTATTCAGAAGCAGTGATTGTATGGGTTCAGATGAAGATGAAGGCGTCATTATGATACCTGGAGATAGGATCAATACCCTCACCTTTCTGGCACAGAAGATATACTATATAAAGTTTATAAACCAAAACAGCCTTTGCTTGTCTCTCTATCTATATGCAGCATGCCTCCTTATCTCTTTTATTGAACTGTAACCCCACAAGATCTTACATATAATTAGATAATTCAAATTCAAACAACGGAAAAATCTGACATGTTAGCCCGTCTTAGGAATTGATAAAATCATAGATAATACCTTAACGCTATATCTTTTAAAACCATCTATTTTAAAGCTATATCTTTTAAAGCTATATATTCTAATCCGAGACGATATATAATCTCGTATAAACTCCTGCCATGATATTTCTCTCTGCTAAAAATAATATACCCACTAGCCGATGGATGATCCGAACATAGTTCCGCAACCCAGTTCCGTGCGTTTTCCGAAAACTGATTTCGAGGCGTCCGGCGCTTAATCCCAGGGCTAGGGTTTCTTCTTCGAGATTTAACTTTTTAGCTGCATGAACGTTAAATCGAAAACTCGGTCCTGTATCCAATGAAATCGCTCCAAATTGAAAAAGATAAGGTTCCATTATTCACATTTTATGGTCGACAGTTAACGACCATCTCAACTAGCGACAAATGAACTCTAAACTGAGCTACTGAACCTCGGGACTCGTAATCCGTATAAATCTGACGAGTGCCTAGATCATTATCACTGATAAGAAAAGCCTTTGTTGGTCAAATCACGGCCACGACACTGTTACGCTTTGCTTGCTAGATAACACGGTACATCCGACGGAACGCCCTATTCTGAATGTTTCTTTTTGAACTGTGGTAACAAGCGCAGCTGATACGCAGGGCACATTTCCGCGGGTACCCATACTGACTTTGGCCTCACTATGTGTACATTGTACAGTATGACATATACTTATATGATCAATCGAGAGGCTTAATAAGCCTTTTTGGGTGATGCCGTGCCACCCCTCTCCCAGCCACATATGGGCGGAACCCACGGACCCCACCTTGAAAAATTCTCCCTCATAGTAAACATGCCAACATGTACTCTGTGGTAGTAGCTGTCCACTCGCGCATTCCGAAAAAATAGTGCGTCGTCTTGCATGCGAGATTTCTTTTTTCGGCCGTATTAAAATAAGTCTAATAAGCTACTTCAATTTCCTTATCTGCGGCCTAAGAAGAAAAGTTGAAAAAAAAGCTCATAAAGGACTCTATATAAGGAAGGATAATCCTGCATTTTTGATTAATTGATTGAACTCTTCCATCAGTTCTATAAACGTATTCCCACGACCTCTTCTCTTTCCAGGTGTAGTGGAAAATTTATCTCAGTATGGAGTTTGACGCAGAAAAAGGCGAGAGCAGACCAAACTCTTTAGACGAGAAAGACGGAGTTGATATCAGATCAAGCGATGCCGTAGAGATTTACGATAGCTTCGAGAACGACGGCACGCTGCTTGGCAAGCTGCGAAGCTTTGAGGCTCGTATGGACCGAAAGCTCGGAATCGAGTCTGAGGCGATTAACAGAAAACTCCCTGAGGACAAGAAGCATGTGCCGTGGTTCGAGCAGCTCAGCATGGCTCTGCTATGGGCTAGTGGGACGATGAACACATCGTGCTTTGCGACGGGGTTCCTGGGCTGGGAATTCGGACTCAGCTTGAGGCAGTCAGTTGTTATTACGATCTTTGCGTCTATCCTTGGAGGGGCCATGACCGGGTACTGCGCGACGTTCGGAGGAGCCACGGGGCTGCGTCAGATCAGTGTTAGTCGATACAGCTTCGGATGGTGGCCCAACAAGCTTGTTGCCCTGCTCAACAGTATCCAGCAGATCGGGTGGGCCTCGGTATCGTGCATCACTGGAGGTCTCGCGCTGACTGCGGTGTCTAACGGACACGTTTCGCTGATTCTCGGTATCATCATCCTGTCGGTCGTGGCACTCATCATCTCCTTTATCGGGCTGAATGCAATTCTGGTGTACGAGCGATATGCGTGGATGATCTTCTTCGTCATCTTCCTGATCATCTTTGGAGAGACCGGCAGATTCGCCGACAACACTGCTACTCCGGCTGCTAGTGGAGCTACACTCTCGGGCGCGGTTCTCAGTTTGCTGGCGGTGGTCTACGGCTCAAGCGCCTCGTGGTGTACTATGGCCAGCGACTACTATGTGCATTATCCGGCCGACATCAGCCGCGTTAAGGTCTTCCTTATGACCACGTTCGGTATTGCGATCCCCACGTCTATTGGAATGCTCGCAGGGTGCGTTGTGGCGTCAGCCCTAAACACCAACCCTAAGTGGAATGATGCGTACAATGAGGGTCTGGGCTATCTGATTCAGGATATGCTGTACCCACGAGGTTTCGCTAAATTCCTCCTCACCTTGCTCGTTCTGTCTGGTATCAACACCAATGTTATCAGTATCTACAGTTCGTCCATTTCGTTCCAGCAACTGTCCAGACCCTTCTCTCGCATCCCGCGTTTCATCTGGACTTTGTTCTGTTTTGCTTGCATTCTCGGATTGGCCATCGGTGGCAGGGCAAAGCTTAACGCCTATCTGCAAAACTTCTTAAGCTTGCTGGGATATTGGTGTACCAGTTACGCAGTTATATTGTTTGAGGAGCACTACATCTTCCGAAAAGGCAAATTTGAGAACTACGATCTTGATGCGTGGAACGACCCTTCAAGGCTGCCTTTGGGTATCGGTGCAACAACAGCATTCTGCCTGGGTATTGCAGGATGGCTAATGGGAATGGATGAGACGTGGTTTATTGGTCCTCTTGCTAAAACCATCGGGGATTACGGTGGAGATGTTGGAAATCAAATGGCCTTCGTGGTTACTTCCTTAACCTATTTGCCTGCACGATACCTTGAGTTGAAGTATTTTGGTCGCTAAGCGAGCGAACCCGATTTCCATTCCTTTTGTAGTGGATATCAGGCGTTTGCTCAGCTAGGTATTGGTTACTCTTGGTTTTCTTAGTATTGGCTCTTTGTTGCTTGTAAGAATTTGTATAGACTATTAGTTCAGCCGTTTTTTACGATGTTTATTCAATTGATTTGTTATTTTTCTAGTCATGTTTCTCTGCGACAGTTCCGATTAGGATCAAAACTGTATTTTTGTCGTTAAGCCATACAAATCGATGTCCATGCCTTTGATAATATGTCACGCTAATAATACCCAGAAGACGCACTATGATTGAAATTTGACAAGTACAGTTTGGACCCGTCCGTAGCGTCATACTAACGCATTTGAAAAATATAATGCAGCATCCAAAACTTTATAGAGAACAACAGTAATAAAGAGTTAGTGGGTTTCTTATCTATAAGTTAACGCGACCGCCATATAAGTGGATTAGGATGCTATAAGATCATGAGAATCTGCGAGGATATCCTATTACGTAATATCCAATATGAAGTGCGAAGTGCGAAGAGCGTACTGATAAAGAGCCTCCTCTTCAGCAATTAAACTAACTAATAGAGGCATAGAATTTTGATTTTACATTGAGTCCTACATACTAGAATAATCCCGCTTTCCGAGTTGCACATTCACGTAAGAGTCGTAACATACTAACAGCTGTAACGGTAGAGATAACAGTACTACCAATAGTAACCAACAGTTACTAACTTAATGATACCGTAGTTGAGACGCGCTGCCGGTTGCTCAAAGAGAGTCGAACAACGAGTACTCGTATACTTCGTCGTTGAACGGGCGATCAACTCAGAGATAACGAGGATTCTCTTCAGGCATTCGCCTAGAAAAATGCGCATTAATTCTCATAACGACTATAATTGAAGCCATAACGGTCCGCAGACTTATTAGAAAGTAAAACTGGATACTCGTTTAGCTTAGCCATAGGACTACTAATCTTTTCTTAGCCGAGCCCCCACGTCAGGCGCTTGATGCACCAACCCCACAAAAATCGCGGACAGATTATCGCTATTTAAGCACAATCAAAGAATGGAATTTCTAAAGGACCAAGGGAATAGCAATTATGGAATTTCAAAAGTAAGCGCTGAGCATCAATTTAATTTTTATCATCTCTGACGATTTGAAGTTTAGGCAACTCAGGGCTTCAAGTTTCGAAGATAATACTTGGGTGTGGAACATACGGAAAGAGAACAGAAAAAGAGAAATGGATCATTGAAGACGAAGATGAAGCCTTTGCCATTATGAAGAAGGCATACGACAGTGGCATCAGGACTTTCGACACCGCGGATACCTATTCTCATGGAAATTCAGAGCTTTATATTGGAAGATTCCTTAAAAAGTTCAATATTCCGAGAAGCACTGTTGTGATCATGACGAAATGCCATGGGCCCTGCAACGACGACCCGTCTATTCCTGACGACGAAATGAATTTAATCAACCGAGCTGGACTTTCTCGAAAGCACATCTTTGATGCGATTGAAGGTTCCGTCCGTCGACTCGGTACCTATGTCGATGTTTTGCAGATTCATCGACTTGACAGGACAACGCCCAAGGAGGAAATCATGTGCGCACTGAACGACGTAGTAAAGAGCGGGAAAGCGAAGTACATTGGTGCTTCCACTATGCGAGGAGTTGAATTTGCCCAGCTTCAAAGCATTGCCGAAAGAAAAGGCTGGACCAAATTCATAAGTATGCAGAATTTCTACAACCTCCTATATCGTGAAGAGGAACGTGAAATGATCCCGTTCTGCAATGACACAGGTGTCGGTCTCGTGCCGTGGAGTCCAATCGCAAGGGGGATACTCTCTCGACCGCTGGGTCAAGAGAGTCTAAGGTCTCGTACTGATTCATTTCAGAAAGTTTTCAATCTCGGTTCTTCAACGGATGACATTGAAATAATAAACCGGGTTGAAGAAATTGCGAAGTCCAGGAACGTTTCCATGTCGATGGTCGCGATAGCCTGGGTCCTGGCAAAGGGTGCAGCTCCAATTATTGGATGTAACAAGCTGGACAGAGTCGAGGAGGCGGTCGCAGCACTGCAGCTGAAACTTTCCCCAGACGAGATCTCCTACTTGGAAGATCCGTACCAACCCCATTCCTTGACGGGATTCATTTGAGTGTCTTCTTACAACTGATTTCCGCACTATCTATTGGGATGGAGATAGTAATATCAATCAAATTTCGTAATTTCAGGATAAATATTGAATATCCAGTGCCTTGCGTTCAGATTAGTACCACAGATGCCAAGTAAATATGCTATTGAAACCCCACAGAATAACAAAATATCTTTATCTATCATAATCCATCAGACGCATTTTGTAATCCCAAGCCACTTTGGAAACAATTGTTTTTTATTCAAAGTCCATCCATTCACGGTAGAAAATTGTAAGGGATTTGTTCATTTTGGGAAAATATGCTGTTGAGTTCATTGTTAGATTCGAAACCGTGCATCTTAAGATTCCTCACTTTCGAGATTAGCCGCTCCGGCGTTTTTCGGCGCAACCCAGTCTATCTTGAATATATCTTCCTAAGTCGATAATTGCAACTTTTCATAAGACCACGAAAGTCTGAAAAGAATTGGACCTTGTGTATGGCCGAGCCAAGTAATGAACGAACCCCGTTGCAGGGAAGGTCAATCATACCAGTTACTCCCTATCTATATGTGTCGCACTTTTTGTCTACTTGGAATAGCAGAGTGTTTGAATATGGCTCGGTGCTCTTTTTGGCAGAAATCTTCCCTAATAGATTTACATTCCTCTCAATCTATGCGCTTGGTAGGTCAATGGCTCCTATTGTTTTTTCTCAAGCAGTAGGGAACTACATGCATAGACAGAAGCGGCTGCGAGCTGTTCGGGACTCGATCTTGTATCAGCGAAGCGCGGTGATAGCTTCGTCTCTGATTTTTATCTGGCTTCTTAACAAGGATACCCCATACGTGGTTTATCTGTTTGTGGGATTAGTATTGTTTGCCTGTGTCGAGCGTTTAGCCGCAATACTCAATCTTCTAACGGTGGAGCGTGATTGGGTGGTAGTTATTGCTGAAGGAGATCATGCCAAACTGCAGCGGTTGAATTCGCAGATGCGAAGAATAGATCTGAGTTGCAAGCTATTGGGCCCTCTTGCGATTTCATTTCTTGATACGTACTCGAGTACTTTCAATACCGTGGTGGCAGTTGCCATTTTCAACCTTGTATCTGTGTTTGTAGAGATGGGTACTATCAGCAAAGTATATCGCGCATTTCCCCAATTGGCCATCAAGAGTAATGCGCCAAATGAGATATCTACGGATACTGATGGAGCGATACCTGCCGATAAATGGACTAAGAAGTTCAGTGATTATTACAACCACAGGATGTTCTTACCGTCGTTTGCATTGTGCATTCTCTACTTTACAGTTTTGTCATTTGGACCTGTAATGGTTGAGTACCTGCTATTTTCAGGTCTCAGCTCTGCGGTTGTGGGTATCCTGAGAGGTATTGCGGTATCGTTTGAAGTATCAGCGACTGCTATAGCCCCGGCTCTGATGACCCGGATCGGTCCAATCCGGTCGGGTCTGTGGTTTATCAACCTACAATCAATATGTCTGGCTGCTGCGTTTGCCCGGTATGGCGTAGTTCCACTCGTTTGCGGGGTGGTTTTCTCGCGGGTAGGACTGTGGGGATTTGATCTCGCGATGCAGATCCAGATACAAGAGAATGTGGACCCGGCCCAAATGGCACACTTTTCTGCTATGGAGTCAAGCATTCAGGGCATGTTCGAATTACTTTCCTACGTTATGACGATTGTTTGGCCTCATCCAGACCAGTTCGCGATCCCAGCTGGACTTAGCACGCTCGGTGTGGTTCTAGCGTCTGTTCTCTACGCGAGATACGTTTATCGTGAGCGTCATCACTTGTTTCACTTCAAGCTCGGTAAGTTAACGGAGCGACTAGGACCTTCGTTACCTGCAGTTGAGATTATAGACCAATAGTATGCATCCCGACCCTCCGGTGTATATTTCCTAAAGATATCATGGTGGATGTGTTTAGTGACTTGAATATTTAATTGCTGGCCAAGGGTCCATCACTTCGCAGCTGGAAGTTTATCAGGTGGTTTGTAATTCAATGCTGTCACTCGGCGTGATATGATTCATAAAATATTATTGTTAATACCATTCAAAGTTAAGCCTCCACTTTTCCGTCTCAACGTTTTATAAGAGAGGATTTGTTCAAAATTGGAATACTGTTTTAAACTACTATCAATATTGGTAGATCTAATTTTATAGTATCTTATACTTGACACGAGTTAAACTCCAAGGTCAAATTGTTCCTACTACTTAGTAATAATAATATAATAAGTTAATAACAACAATAACAATAACAATAACAACAGTTGGTAAAGCGGATCAGATATATTAGCATCTCTCTCCGCAAAGCAGCAAATGTGAAGTTCACACTAAGAACAGATTACAGCAGATCCTATTCGTTGGGCATCAGAAAAAGTTTCATAAGGGATCAATCAATTTGTTGAATTCAATTCCACAGTTCTCTTTAGCGACTTTTATTGCCTCGACCCTAAGCTTTAACTGCTCTGTGTCATTGGCGAGACGCAAACTTGCATTTTCTAACATTTGTGAAACCTCGCTTGGCTGTGGACCTCCCTTACCCCTTCGTGATTGAACGAATTTGACGGGATCCATTGCGTCATAGAAATCCTTTTCAGTTAAAGGAAGAGACCCGCCACTAACATCTTTATAGACCTCTAACGCAGCTGAGTAGCTAATTTGATTTGAAGTGAGATTCCTGGTTCGCCCATAATCTGTAAGCCGTGACGCAAACTGGTGACCGACTCTGAAGGGAACTCCACTTTGCTCATAAAGCTTATCCGCAAGGTCTATCATCGTCGAGTAATCCATGGAACATTCTTCACGAGCCCTCTCACGATTAATGTCAATAGAACGAAAGGCAACCTCGAGCATTTCGAGCATTTGGAGACTCTCTTTATATGGCATACGCAAGTTATTCTCTTTCGTGTCATCCATCCCGGTATTGAGATTACGAGAGAGAAATAAAAACATCTGGCAAGTTCCTAAGATGATAGCGCTAATCTCCCTTATGTGTTCTAGGATTCTAGGATTCCGTTTTTGCGGCATTGCACTACTTATACCGGGGCTGACATACCTCTCAGATAACGAGATCCAGGGCTTGGCAGTAGAGTGGAAAGTTGTTAAATCCTGCATAAGCTGAGATATCTGTATACAGAGAACGTTTAGTGAGGAGCATACCTCCAGCACCGAATCGATGGTTCCAATTTGGTTTGCCCCATAGGAGTTCACAATTATTCCTTCAAAGCCCATTAGTTTTGCAAGCAATTCGCGATCCAGCTTAAACCTTGAGGTAGATAACACTTCAGCCCCCAAAGTACATTTATTCACACGAGAGTAGGCCTCCATCAGTCTATCATGATTCCTCTCAAACGCTTCGCTAAACGCTAGCAGGTAGTGAGCAAATGTAGTTGGCTGCGCCGGAACACCATGCGTATAACTTGGAATCACTGTTTGAACATGCTGTGACACTAGCTCAAGAAGAGATATTCTAGCCTTGAGCAGGCTGTCGGCAACGTCTAATATCATAGAGCGCAAATGATATCGATTACCAGTAGATCGAATATCCTGTCTACTTCTTCCAATGTGCAGAAGTGATGATATTGGCCCTATTTTCTCACTGAGCCGTCGCTCGAAGTCCAGATAATCTAGTGAGGCAGGCTCACCTTTGGACTCATGCGTTTCTAGAACGTGCTCAATTCCGAGAGCTATTTTCCGAGTCGAATCCACATCAATAATGCCAACTTTATAGAGCCCAATCAAAGACGCCTTGTGCAATTGGGCGTGAAACTCAAATAGCCCCGTTGAAGGAAGCGCAATTGCGATTTCGGATGATGAGTCGTAAGCTGATATTGCTACCATTTTCAGAATTATGGTATACCAAGCAAGGTACGAGAAGATCCTCACGATTCTTGACAAACAAGCTCCCACCCGAATATCTTTCCTGCTGTCAGCCCTAAAAAGAGGGGTAGGCAAGACTATTCCAGATGCATATCTTTTGGATCTTACATATGGCCTTTTATGCCCACGTTCGAAGTCCGAAGTCCTGTTAATAGCGATGCAAAGTCCGATGAGACGCGGACAGCACCCCACATTTCTCGATCAGGATAACTCAAATGCCGATCTTTCCAGTATATTTCTAATCGCAAAAAGCGTGCATTTTGTTCAGGAGGAACAACTTGTTTAATCAACCAGTAGAATTATACATCTTCACGAGAGAATCAACGAACTGGTGATCAGGCTGGCTGATATATATGTTTATGGGTTTGGGATTTCCAGAGCCTAGAAATAACTCGAACGGGCGTGCAAAGATAAATTTTCATTGACAGCAGTTGATTGACGCTCTCAAAGAGTACGATCGTCATCTTTTCTGACTGAATTGGCTTACATAGATTCAAGTCCATAGGCATTGCATATGCTTCAACCTTTACCCCATTTTGATGTCGATCTTTCACGCATATAAAATGAGATAGAAGGAACTCCTTCTCCTTTCACATAAAATCATGGCTCCTTATTTTGGATTGCGGGGACAGAAATTGAGTAATGCTGTCGTTCTTGTGGGGTCGGCAGCCTTCATGGCAGAAGGTTACGGACAATACTTCATGGGCGGAATTGAAAGCTCCCCTTCATTTCTTGCAACGTTCCCTCAAATGGATACCAAAGTATCGAATGGTACCATCGAGGGATTGATTGTGGCCATTTATCAGCTTGGCTGTGCACTTGGTGCTTTCTCCTACATGTACCTTGGAGATAGACTGGGTCGTCGATGGTCCCTCTTCCTTGCGTGTGCAGTGAATCTGATTGGCGTTATTATACATGCGACACCGTTTTCGTTTGCTCAGTTGATCGTGGCCAGAATTGTGTTGGGGCTTGGTGTAGGAGGTATCGTTGCCACCGTGCCAATGTGGAAGTCCGAATGTCTTCGAGCGAGTAACCGTGGAAAGCTCGTGTTCATTGCCGGTTTGTTCGGTATCGGTGGATTTGTGGTAGCTGCATGGATTGAATTTGGCATGTATTATGTCGGCGAAAACCAAGCCAGTTGGAGATTTCCTATCGCATTCGCTGGAATATTTCCCATCATTGTACTATGTCTCGTCTTACATCTTCCTGAGTCTCCCAGATGGTTGATCAAAGTTGATAGAGTTGAAGAAGCAAGGGAAATCTTGGCTGCGTTTCGAGATGAGCCATTAGACTCGGCTCAGGTAAGCCTTGAAATAGTTTCGATTCAAGAAACTCTTACTAGAGAACATATTGGCGGGAATGGTGGCATATTTTCAAATACCAAGAATCGTCATTTGCATAGGACCATTCTTGGTCTCATTCTTAACTTATTTTCTAATTGGTCTGGAATCGGTATCATCACTTTTTATTCCACGCAAGTTCTCCAACAGAATCTTGGGTTTTCACAGACTGTTTCAAGGGTTATCTCTGCGTCTATTCAAATATGCCAGTTTATTAGTGCAGCTGCTGGAATGCTATTGATTGATAGTTTTGGCCGCCGTAAAGTATTAATAACAGTTGCAACAGCTCTGTGTATTTCGCAAATCTGCCTGACTGGTTTGTCAACTAATCTGGAGAATAAACGCGTTTCTTCCGCTACAGTATTTTTCTTTTTCTTCCCGAACTTTTTCTTTGCTGCAGGTTTTTATATGCTCCCTTTCATGTATGCTAGTGAAATCGCACCACTTCCTGTGCGTGCTAAGCTTTCTGCCTTGTCTTCTACTGTCAATCGACTCTTTACCTTTGTATTTACAATGATTACACCACCGGCAATGGCCAACATTGGTTGGCGATATTATATCGTTTATGTTTGTCTGAATCTTGTTACTGTTACCGGGGTGTATTTTTTTTATCCTGAAACGAAGAATCGCTCTCTTGAGGAAATCGATGACATATTTTCTACTTCGAAATCAATATTCGATACTGTTAAGATAGCACGTGAAATGCCAATTCGACAATCATTTGCCGACCTTGCTGACGAAATGGATTTGAAGTTTACCAAAGAAGAGGACGAGAAGATTGTTAGAGTAGTATAATTTGGAGAATAATTAGTTGTGGAGAAAATGAATTATGAAGTATTCTATGGAATGTGTCAAATTACAAGGGGACTTTTATAATGGATCAAGTTAAAGTGCGGGGCAAGATTGACACATCGCTTACCAAATCCAGTAACTCATCTTCATGCATCTTCCCGGAACAGTCTCAGAAAACGCCTAAAACCGCTATGGATTGCATATCCCCATCTTGCCATCATGTGCAGAAAAATTACTTATTATCTTGGATCCATAATCACATGTATGTCATCCAGGTTTGCATGCTTGTTGGATATGAAGGTTAACGAGGGAGTTGTGGATACCGAATCGGCGGACGATGTGGAGTAAAATAGATAATAACTATCGTCGAAACAGCCGAGAGACTATTGCAATGGCACCAAGGCACATGGATATTCCTCCTCCGATAGTCGAACAAAAGTTCCTTCTTATCTACCTAAAATTAGAGAATACAATGGGGAGCTTGAATAGCTTAAAAACCTATTTTGTTTTATTCCTTGAGCGATTTCTACAGGACGGCATATCACCAAAAGCCAATTAAACTTTTACACTTACCTCACCCAATGATGGCGTTTGATTCGAGGTCTGTTCCAAATGCTCAGTTGCTGTAATGTTTCCTACCAATTTCTCGGGATCATCGTCCTCATGATGATGTGGCAGCCCTCCATGTTCTTCAGCATACTTTGCATCAGGAGAGTTGTACGGCAGTTCCCTTGCGATGCGGACAGTGTCAAAAATCGACTTTGATCTTGCAAAGATCTCGTCCATCTCCTCGAGCGATCGACCAGCTGTTTCAGGGAAGAAAAAATAAATGATAGGAACAATCAATGCATTGATTGCAGCCCACACTAAATAGTAACCCCAAGTAATATTATTAAACCCTACTGGTGTAACTTCCGCTACCATGAAATTAGTACCCCAAGTGGCACCAACAGCCATGCCGTTGACAACGGATCGGACGTGAAGCGGCGAAATTTCAGACGAATACAAAAACTGACAGCCCAGGAATCCCACACAATACATGAAATTGATTATAAATAAGAATACCACGGCAACGATCAAGGCTGCATTGTTAGTGGTGGCCGATGTCGTACCGCCTAGAATAGCCATTGAGACAGCCATCCCCACTGCGGAAATTAACATCAGAGGACGTCTACCAAACTTGTCAATCGTATAAACAGCAAAAATTGCTCCAATAGGCTGCATACACTCCATGCAGGCGGAAAATAACCTGCCCTTAGTTGCGGACATTCCCAAGTACTGCTCAAAGATTGTAGTAGCGTAAAACGTAATAATGTTGATTCCACAGATTTGAGAAAAGAATAATCCAAGTACCGCCAAAGATGCTCTGTGCATAATCCTGTATTTGCCCATTGTAAAAAAATCAGAGAATTTCCCTGACTCGGCGATTTGCAGTGATTCTTGCACAGCGCGGATTTCCTTATCAACTTTTGGATCGTCTAGAGTTGTGTCATCCAGAATAGCCATAATGTTTTTGGCTTCTTCGACACGGCCCCGCTTGATTAACCAACGCGGAGATTCAGGCAAGAAGAAGATGAAAGCCATTGCCATCAAACTCCATATAATTTGGAACGCTAATGGAAACCTCCAGGAGACGGAACTCCCGGAAACAAAATAGAGTCCAAAATCTACCCAAAACCCAATGGCCCCCGCGCCGGCTTGGAAGACTCCAACCATGGCCACATGAGCTCCTCGATTGGCCGATTTCGAAAGTTCAGATTGCCAGACGGGCACCGTGCCTGAGATTGCCCCCGTTCCAAGACCAATTACAATTCTCGCGACTATGAATTGAGCAAATGAGAAGGACGAGCACATCAAAACTGCCCCGATAACATTAACCAGAGAAGCAAAGAATATAGTTTTCCTTCGCCCAAATAAATCGCCAAGATAGGAGGTCGATAAAGCACCAAACATGCCTCCAACTGTATACAGGGCGATCACTGTTCCTAGTATTGTAAATTTTCCATATTCAATAGCTCATGTCACGCAAGCGTTAACATACCTTGGATTTTAGAGTTGTAAGCCTGCTGAGCACCCGTAGTAAAAATAGTGTCCATTCTTGGAAACTGGTCTGCGAACTCCTTCAAAGTGAGCAGGCCTCCAGCAACAGATTGATTATAACCATAACACATAAAACTTGGTAAGGTCACCAGTATAATAGTAGCTCTATTGAGCCGCTGCCCCCTAAAACCGAAGTAAGGCATGATTGCATTCACAGAGTTCTGATATATGAATAGCGGAACTGCGGCAGTACTTTATACTAACTCTATTATATACTCGGATCCCAGTTCAATGGACTTCTGTCTCGTTCGACATCAATGCGGAGAGGGTCAGAAAATCATCACAAATTGGGGAGATGCCCCTGTATGGCCCTTACTCTCGCGGATACTCAATTGAGACTTCTTCATCGCCATCTATGCAAATCAGTTCACGGAATCCCAAAGGGGTTTAGGACCTAACTGAGATCTCGTGGCGTATCGGCGCAATCAGCGGGGTAAAACA
Organism: Diddensiella caesifluorescens; assembly: GCA_030558955.1. NCBI lineage: Eukaryota > Fungi > Ascomycota > Dipodascomycetes > Dipodascales > Trichomonascaceae > Diddensiella > Diddensiella caesifluorescens. The sequence goes on from JAKTQR010000018.1 coordinate 119,739, forward strand.
ACATTATTAATTACAAATAAGGTGGGGAAAGTGGGAGGCGATGATCACCCCCGGATTCGATCGTTCGACCGCATACGGGTTTGAACCGGAATCCAAAATGCGCTTCCCTGAATATACGAGAGTAGTTAGGATCGACCCGGTGAATAAAGCGGAAAATACGTCAACCCTGATCTTAGTCAATACTAGCACGGGAATTGTTAGGGAGTCTTATTGGCGGTTACGAATTGATGAACTTCTAACTGAACTTTATTCTGAAATTTATCAAGTCTAAGGAACTAGATCAAACAACAACTATTGAACTACTTACTATTTGCAGCCAGCCAGTTCTTTGCATCCTTTTCCGCCATTGCTACCGCAGCGTCAACACCGATATCTCCAAAAACATCGAATCCCGCCTCTGCAAGGAAGTTAAGACGATTGTGGCACTCCATCTTGTTCAGAGTCTCAAAGTCTGATGCAGGTAATTCGAATACTTCGAGATTTGAGACAATCCTCGACGGCGTGACTGATTTCGGAATCACATTGGTTCCTCTTTGAATAGCCCAAGAGATTAATACGTTGGCCGGCTGTTTCCCGTGCTTGCGAGCAATATCCAAAACAGTTGGGTGGTCAACAGTCCTACCGACACCTCTGTTATTATTTCCCAAGGGACTATAGGCAGTAATAGCAATGTTCTTGGCCTCGCAGTATTTGAACAGAGCCGGTTGCTGGAAATCCGGGTGAGCCTCGATTTGGTTCACGGCCGGCACGATTTTCGCGGTTTTCAATAGCTCGTCTATCATTGGAATCGTGAAGTTAGACACACCAATGCTCTTAACCTTCTTCTGGGCGACCATGTCCTCCAAAACCTTCCAGGTAGCCGAGAAATCCTTAATCGTGTCGTCCAGTATTACTCGGCCGGTCTTCGGATCTCTGGGAAAGTTTCCTTTATCCGGAACAAAGTGCACCGGCCAGTGAATCAAATACAGATCCAGGTATGACAGTTGCAAATCATGCAACGTCTTGTCCAGTGCCTTCTCGACATTTTCAGGACGATGATTGTTATTCCACAATTTGGATGTAATAAAGATCTCTTCACGCGGAACACCTGACGACTTGATACCCTGACCGACTTCAGGTTCATTGAGGTAAATAGCAGCTCCATCGATATGCCGGTAACCAGCCTTCAACGCAATTTCCACCGCCTTGACTACCTCACCCGGCTCCGACTGCCACGTACCAAAGCCAATAGCTGGGATTTTGTTTCCGTCATTCAGGGTAAAGTGTGTAGGAAGAACCATTTTCGCAGATTACTGACTTTTAAACGAGTTCCCGAGTTAAAACAGAAAACTAAAAATTGATGGGGGATTTGTCCTTTATATGTTCCAATTTTGGGCAAGCAACTGCCTGAGAGACAAAAAACGATTGCGAATGTATGCATACTGTTTGCTGCAGGGAGCGAGGACGGGGTCCAAGCCCAAAACGCAATCCCGCCCGTCCAGCGTGGGGGGTGGGGGTGGGGACATACGGATGTCCCAAGTAGGAAACCGAGATTTAGGGTTCATCTGGTAATTATTAATTGCCGATGACCAAGCCGCACATTCTCCCAGAGTGGAATTATCCCTCATCAGTCCAGCATGTACGTTGTTTACCCGATCCAGATCCCGGCAAATACTATGGCTGAATGGTAGAATTATGGGAGCTAGCAGCGGGGTACATTAGTTCAGTATAAGAGACAGCGAATTGACTATTTCCAACGAGATTTGTTTTCTCAACATAATGTCACCACTTCTTCCTGAGAACGTCAAATTGCTAGACTGGCAAGCATTGGCGAGGATTTCTATCCCGTTCCAACGTAGCCCCGACCGTGCTGCGCACACGGTGTTTGGGCATCATATCAAAGATGGATCAGTTTTGAAAGGTAAAGGTAAGACTCACTTTATCTCTTACCACCCTAAATTCCTGGAAATCTTGGGACCGGCGCCGTGGCTCAAAGTCGTGGCCGAGCGCGGCTATGAGTTTGTACACGAGTCAGGAGTTTGGTTTGATGATTTGAATATTGTTATCTGGACCGGAAATGGGCTGGAGAACCCAGAGACTGGACGCAAGCACACCGAGATCATCAAGACCAACCTGGCCACCAACGAATGTGAGGTCATTCCTCATAATGTCCCACATCCCTGTGGTGCAACGATTGAACCGACTGGAACTAAAGTGTTGTTTTGCTCGCAAGGCGAAGACCTCGTTCCAGGATCGATCACGGCCTGGGACCCCGTCTCACTTGACTCAGAGCCATTGCTGACCAACTACAGAGGCCTCAAGCTGTCATCGCCGAACGATATCGCCTGGCACTTTGCCACGGGCTGGGTCGTCTTCACTGATCCTGCCTATGCGTACATGTACGGATTGCACAAGCACAAGCCAGAAAGCCCTACCGGATCTGTTTACGCATGGCACCCGGCCACGGGATTCGTCGATGTCTTAATCACCAAAGGTGAAGGCTTCGTTCAACCAAATGGAGTTTGTTTTTCGCCTGCTAAATTTGCCAAGGGCAAATACGTGGGTCAAAATACCATCTATGTAACCGATAGTGGATACAAGCAGGCTGATAATGCTGTTGAGGACTTTGAAGTCCAGAGACCGCGCGCAATCTACGCGTACGACTTTGTGGTTCCAGAGCCTATTCCTGGCGACGGCCCGCCAGCACCACCAAGGCTGTATAATCGGCGATTATTCGCCTATTGCGACTCGGGTATACCAGACGGTATCAAGGCAGATCTCAACGGAAATATCTGGGTCGCGTGTGGTGACGGTGTCCGTGCTTTCAGTCCGGCCGGCCAATTGCTGGGCTTAATCAATATCCCAGGAGGATGTTCTAACTTTGTCTTTGTGGGAGACAAGGAGGTATTGATGGCCAATGAGTTCAAACTGTACAGGGCAAAACTTGCAGTCCAGGGCGCATATCTGACAGAGAAACATTTGAAGAAGTATACCTAGATCCTCAAAATTGAAGACCAAACATTGTTGTATGTGGGGGTCTCTATTTTTCTATTTCATATTTTGGGAGTTATTAAATACATACATAGTGAAAAAGCAATAAGCGTCATACTTGCAGTAAACAAAAAAAGAAAGGTGCCATTTACGTGTGTTTGGTCTGCTAGTCGCATGCGCTTTGGTTAGTGTATTCTGAACTTCGTTGTCTATATAGAGAAATTCACGTGAACCTATTTAGCAAGAAGACATCAAAAAAATTGTCAAAAACCAATAAAAACCATTTAACTGTCTCCAAGTGAAGCGTGACAAATGAATCCGGCGCCGGTGGAAGAGGGCTTCATCACAGTGTGGGGCATATAGCATAAAACCAATGCTATCCCAACTCCGGTTTTTACGAAAGCCAACAAACCCCGCTTTATTCTCCTAACATTGAATTATCCCTCTTGAAATGTGCAATCTAAAAATCATAATAAATACGTCTTACAAGCGAGAAGACATTGCAAAGTACCTGTCGCGAAAGCCGAAAAGGCCGAACCGTAGAGCTATCAGGGCATGTTTCCAATGCCAGGCAAGAAAAGTAAGTCGCTTAGTCAAGCGCTTAGATAAGTCCGATACTAATGAAGCAAGGTAAGATGCACTGGCACGTCGCCATGTGAGTTCTGTGCGCTCAAGAAGATGGACTGCATGTATAGGAAGTCTTTAAAAGTGCTGAGTAACCCAGCAATCTCTAAACCTTCTCTGGAAAGGTCCATCTGTTCAAAACCAGCAGGCGAGGGAAATTTGAAGCCTCGTTGCTCAATCACAGGAAGTCACCTAAAGACAACCCGCCAACCATACTTCAGGTGGCTTGGACCCACGGCTGTGGCAAAGCCCACTGATGGCATTTATAAGATGCTATCTATGAATCTGAGATGTGGTAGCGAGACAGCGGAATATCAACAAGATGCAGATATCTTGGACAAAGAAACAGAAGGCATCGATGCCAGCGGGCAGCAAGACACATTAGAGTCAAACTCTTCAACGCATTCACTCGCGAATAATAATAGAATGCCACGTCTGCCAGGAATAAGCTTGTTTAAGCGATTTTATGATCTAATGTCGAGTTATTTGCCATTCGTACCCGAGGAAAGCTTTTACCATAGTTTGCGGAAAGGATTGATCGGAAAAAGCATACTGTATTCTATGGCTGGTCTTGCAGAGCGGCTTGGCCCGTTACCGGAGACGTATCGCAATTCTTCAGTGCACGAAGATTCGGCTGCGCAAGTATACGTGGAAGCCGCTAAAACATTAGTGATGCCTCATTTAGCTTGTCCTAAAATTGAGGTAGCATATGCTTTGCTGCTGATAGCCTATAATGAGTTTGCCGATGGCAGGGACTCCGGGCTGTGGGCTTGGTCTGGAATGGCCATGCGAATGTGCGTCGACTTGGGTCTGCATAAAGCTGAAAGTGCAAAGATATACGACGGAAAACTTCACCAGAACGTATTTTGGGGTATTGTTTGCCTTGACCGTTTAATTTCGATTGATACCGGCCGGAAAACGAGCCTAACTGATGTTGACATAGAACATATCCCTGAGTTCACAGTGTTAGAAGGTACTCGGCTCAATGAACCATTTCCGTATCTATGTCGTTTGTTGATTATTGCCGGTAAAATTTCAAACTATCTGAACGTGCATGCCGGACATTGGAAAGATTCACCGCTTTTGTCCGCTGAGTCGCTGTCGGACTTCAGTCAAATTCTGCTTGAGTTCAATTCCAAGCTGCCGTCTGATTTAGTTTTCAATGTTCAAAATTTCCAAGAGTTTTCAAAGAAGAAGCATTCGCAATCTTTTCTGTTAATGCATGTTTGGTATCATGCCTTGCTGTTGCTGGTTCATTACCCAACATTGGTGTATAACCCTCAGGTTATATTACAAGATTCCGATGGAGGGAGTGTCAGCAATGAATTTATGCAGATATCCTCTTCGCAACTGGAATTCATGAGCAAGCCGACCAATAGTATAGCCGATATGATCACGCTAGCCGAACTGATTGAGCCTTCATCACTGATGGCCAACCCGTTTGTAGCTCAACCATTATACGTGGCAGCATGTGCCTCATTGTGTCTGCGCAAGAACAGGTCCTCCCTATCGCAATTATCTAGTCATATTGGCCTTACGTTACAGAAGTCTTTCGCAACGTGCTGCAGCACGCTGTATAGGATGCAAAGCGTATGGAAAGGCATCTCGAGTCACACGAAATCATTGGAAGCACTGGCGCCTGGAGAAATTGAACTTGATCTTTCGCCAATACCCGAAGAGTTTATAGTCACTGAAGACACAGGATTGGTAAAGGGAGCTGTATTGGATGAATTGTGTCGAGCAAGGATACTGGAGGATATAATTCAACAGCAGTCAGAGGAGTCAACTCTCAAACACTTGACAGACGAGAGTACTCCAACATGTACTGATTCCACGCCTGTTTCTAAATTGGAAGATGATCATAGTGATAATACTATAGTATCTCCGGAAAATGGCTTCCTCTTTGACTCCAAGGACCCTTTACCATTCTTTTTTGAAAACATCGATATTGAATTCAATCAGCAAATTTCTATGAATGACACTGGTGACATGTTTCACAATATATTCCTACAGAACATGGATATGAGCCCATTGCTGATGTGAGTAAACTAGAGTCGGCGGGGACATGTGTTGGCTCGAACCCTGCCATTTCCCGAATTCTGTCTTGGCGGTACCTTATTAAGAAATTTAAATGTTGATGGGCTTGTCCTCATATTTAATTATATGTAAAATGCCTTTCAATGACTCCTCTATTGCAATAGCCAGGACCGGGTGCATTGGATACGGTCATCCAATCCGACCAATATCAAATAGGACTGACACTATTCCAGGCCATGCAAACTGTCCTTTATAGGTTCTTAGACGTCTCGTTCGATTCAGACTCGCTTTAATGAATCTGAAGCGACAACCTCTGATATCAAAGCTTTTGACTTCTTTCCCTCCATCTTGTCTATGCCCGTAGTATTCAAGCAAATATCTTCCCTCATTCTAACACATTGAAAAATAATATGGCTTAGTAGTACCCCATTGATATATTCTTCATTTAGATGTCTATATATATATATATAGCTTACCAATACCTACTAGTCCAAGAAAGGCGCATAAGACCCTCTACGAAAATTACTGCTAAACTGTAATTTGATGGAGCTTCAGGGCCAGCTTCACAAGGTTTTACTCTTTGAGGAAGGCTTTTAACTCAGACATAAAAGACTCTTCGGATTCAAACCAAAGGAAATGTCCACAATTGGGGAATGAAACGAGCTTTGAATTAGGGATTCCTTCGGCAACCGCCCTGGCTCCGAACAAACTGCAGACAGGATCATCGTCTCCCCACAGAACATGCGTCTTAGCGGTGACATTACCCGCATCTGCAACATGAGCTATGCGGTTCTCCTTTTGATCGTCACAGACAGAGTGCTTCTCGTGAGTCCATACACTGACGGGACCAAGGCTGTCGTTAAAACTGGCCCTAGTCACCGCGCAATAATCAGCCTTCCTTAGGTATAATGGTAGCAGGTCATTAACCATTTTTCAAACTCCTCGTCAGTTTTGGGAGGGTTCGTATCTGTCTCATTGGATCGTCCTTGCGTTTCTCAGCCCACCTTTCGAAGTTGTCATTTGGGCTATCCTGTACCTCGGCAGCGATGAGATTCAATTTGGAAACTCGCGAGGGATTCTGCTCGGCATAACGCAACGCAATGCCTCCACCACTGGAATGACCCACCAGCACAGGAATTGCTTCGACTCCTAAATCCTTCCGAAGCTGCTCTAAGGCGTTCGCCATACTTTTGCTTGACATAGCCGATTCATCGGCCGGCTTTCCGGAGCGCCCATTGCCACGAGGACTGAAGTATACTACAGTATAATCACTCTCAAGCCGGCGTCCAAATCCTTCTCATATACGAAGGGTATGCTCCCCAACCGATACCTTGTATGACAATCAGAGTTTCACCTTCTCCCGCAACTGTATAGTGCAACTGAATACCGTCGTTCTCGAAGAAGTGGTCTCCCCTGGCCAAGCTTGCAATGTTTGTCATGATGTATCTGCTTTTCACCAGCTCTTAGTCACAGTTAGAGTTGTCTAACGGAATATATTAGGAAGCAGGCCGGGCAAGAGCTTTAGCTTTAGCTTCATTTGCTGGCCATATATAACTTCGGTCTGGGCCTTCTAAGCCCAATTCAACTAGCTCCGTAGTTGCCTGTCCAAATCGTCATTCTGCGTTGCAATAAGAATAATTATTACTCATGCTGGTGATACCAAAAGCCCTTTCCTCAATTTTTTTCCATCTTTCCTTTCCCTCCAAAGTTAAAGGCAGGCTTTTTTCCAGGGCCTGCCTGTTCTCCTACAACCGATATACGCTAAGTATTTATCATTCGTCTCGCCGACGGACTCGGTGTGTTGCAATCTACTTCAGCGCTAAGAGTTATCTTGTTACGGAATCCGGACTAGAAACTACATGCATGCAGAATTTCAATTTTTGAGCCAAAATCTGAGTGAAATTACTTAGGAGACGGATCCGGACCTAAATACTATATAGCCAAAAGGCCGCCGCGCGGAAATTTAGACGGACAGTTTTGCCTGCCCTTCAGGGTCACTTTTCGATCCAGCTTATAGGATCCAACTCCGCATTTTTTGGGGGCCACCCCATCTTGATATAAACCCCGCACTGCATACAAATGTACGCATAACACTCAGTCGTCGAGTAGTAATTGATTGCTGAGTGACAGCTGGATCCGTGGTATTTCATTATGTCGAATCGTGAAGACGATGGTCCGATTAAGCGATTGAAATCACGAAAGGGACTCGAAAAGCGGTATAGATGCGAGGAAGCTGGGTGTGGAAAGAGATTCACCCGTCTTGAGCATCTGTCACGACACCAGCTCAACCATAAACCGGAGCAGATATTTCATTGTATATGGCCAGGGTGCGATAAGACATTCGTGAGAGAGGATCTGAAGTCACGTCACCTGGAACGGCATCAGAAGCGGGCACTGACCAAACGCAGTCGCAAAGACTCAAAGAGAGAGCTGGGCCTGCTAGTACCTGACCCGGGGACTACTATGACACCGTCAGTGCTGGAATCAATTAGCCATGTTTCGCATGCATTCCCAAACAAATCACAACCTTATCAGCCGTTCTTACTGCCGTCGGCTCCTGATGCAACCCCATCTGGCTGGAACGATTGCGATCGCAGTTACTACGGAGTTGATTCGAGTGATGCGAATGACCTCATCTCTTGGCTATTTTCGGACACTCTTATGTCTAATGCTAAGGATCCGATTATGTCGCCGTCATTCGACTTGTTTGATTCCCCGATGTCACTGAATCCTTTACTGTCCCCATTGTTGGTCCAGAACGAGATAACGCTAAGCGAAAGTAAGCACTCTGAACTCTTTGCCATTCTCCCGGATCTAGAAGGTCATGAAGGTGCAGAAATACCCCAATTGCAGCGATACATTTCAAGATTCTGGGCGTTAATTCACCCTCAATATCCAATTCTCCACAAACCCTCATTTCATGTCGAAGCCTCCTCCCCGGGACTGCTATGGGCGCTGATAATGTTAGGCGCGGCAGTTGACATGTCAAATAATTTTGCGAGCAGGATAGCTGAGCCGTTAAGGTGGTATCTTTTTGGGTGTCCAGATTTCAATCCTCCGACAAAGTTATGGGTAATCCAGGCTCTAGTGTTCTTGGAATTGTTTGAAAAGTCAATGTCTGCCCGCAAATTTCACGAGCGGGCACATATTCACCACGGAACAACTCTGCAGTTACTGAGGAGAGGCACTGTGCTCCGCGGCATCGAGTCGATCGGAGAGTCTGATCCTTGGAAACGGTGGATAGAATTGGAAGCAGCCAAACGAGCAGCGTTAATGGCGTTCGTAATCGACGTTTTTGACGCGACAATGTTTGGTCACCCAATGATTATGTCCATTCACGAGATCCGACTATCACTCCCTTGCGACGAAAATGTGTGGGCTCAGTTCTCCAATGACCGCCCCATCCCTCAGTTACAACCTCCCAGAGTGCTGACGGCGCTCAAGGCGGTGCTATATCAGCAGCATGTCAACACTGGTCCCTTCGGCCGCCAGGTACTTCTGGCAGGGTTACTATGCATTTCCACCCAAATGCAACAGCGCGATTTGCAGGTGAACAGTTTAGGATGGAAGCAATTTAAAGACAAATGGCAGGAATTGATCGGAGCCTCTTATGATTTTTGGAAAAAGGACTATGATCTGTCTTTATCTGATGACTTCCCGATCAAGCTCAATGGTGGCATTGGTGACGGCATTAGTAATGTCCAGCATGCTCCCTTCATGATGGGATTAACCAGATGTACGTCCCCTTTCTATCATCTCGCTCATGGCACACTGGCGATGACAAATTTGGATCTGCAAATATCCGCTGGATGCCCTTTTTCTCTTAATCAGCCTATTCGCCAGATCGACCAGGACAACTCTGTGGCTAAAATTAAGGCATGGGCGAGAAGTGACTATGGGAAACAAGCTTTTTGGCATGCTGTCCAATTTCTCAAGGAAATGTATATAGGGCAAAAGCCCTCAGAAGCTGATGCGCGGCCATTATACTTTTATAAATGTCACTGTCCGGACTCAAACCAGCTCTTATCAAATGATGAGTTACTGATAACTGCTGAAACACGACTCTATTACGATGCATCTCGAGACCCGGTGGTCTCACGTGCAAATGCCGTCTATGTGAGTGCTCTGCTCATTTGGACGTACGGATTTACGTTACAGGGCCCCGAAACTGAATCACTCGCGCAAACAGAGCCAATAAATTCCGGAACTTGGCCCGATAGGAACGATCCTGGTTACTCTGATGAATGTGCCAGAATTATCGAACAAGACGGCGCCGGTGTGGCTGCGGCCGAGGACGGATACGAGTACTTGTTACGCCTAGCCAAATTACGGCCAGCTGACATAGCAGATGCAGAAAACCTCAACCGCTCGGTTGGGCTAATTCGTATGGTTATTGAATCAATACGTTTCCACCCAGCAGAATTGGTTCAGGAACTTCGACGTCTGCTGATTCACTGTGTCGACCGATCTCTTGGACGCAAGAAAGTGCTGTGTGAATACATGTTTTCCAAGAGAGGTCCTAGGTTCAGTGACCCTTAAGGTTGATCGATAATGTTAAGATCCGCTGAGCCTGCGACTAACTATTTATACTATGGGAGAATTTTCGGTTTGACGACTGACTCTGTTTGTTATTAATCGTTCAGAGCTTCTTAAGTGATGGTCTCAAATAACACCCAGCAGTTTTATAGCACGATTGATTAGTTCACCTACTTGCCATTGAGGGGAATATGCGAAGTAGCGTCTAATTGTAATCTGTTTAATTAGCCAATTCTTCTACAAACAATGAGCAATTGCCATACAAGCAGTTATAACAATCTTATAAATTCGTAATTTTTTTTTAGTTTGTTCGGTCGGCCAGGTGGTACAAACATTGCAGAGTTCATGTAACCGGGAAGCTTGTCTTTTCCTATGGTCTGAGAGACGTATTTTCACAATTGGAACTAATTGTCGAACAGCCCCTCGCGCGCCATGAAGTTCGAGAACCAAACGGAGGAAGCAATATGGAGCGAAACAAAAGATCGTCCCTAAGCACTTTTTTAACATAGCCTACGAGAGAGATCAATAGACAGAAAAGCTTTGCAAAAATCAGCGAGTTGCAATGAGTCCACGAGACAAAAATCGAGACTTCGCAAACAGAAGTACTTCATTGATTCAAACTATTTTGTATACATAAATGACTAAAGACTCCTCAACCATAACCTGTCAGACCGCAACAATGTCTTGATTGATAGGTAGCAAAGACGTCTTAACCGGAGTAGGAGATTGGAAAATAGCTTCCAGTTCCTCAAGAGATCGCCCCTTCGTCTCAACGAAGAAAAAGTAAATTATCGCAACCTCAACGCAATCCCAAAGTGAATAAAAAACGTAGAACCAGTAGCCAATATTCTCCATAGCAATTGGGGCAGCAAATTGGTTGACAAACGAAGCAGCACCGCCTACTACATTCATCATCATCAAGGCCTTGGCACGTAACTTGTTCGAGGAAACTTCGCCAGTGTAGATAGGCGACATGCTGCTGTAGCCAATAGCATACATGAACCCAAACAAGTAGATAAAGAAAATGGATGCAGTGGAAGCAGCTTTGCTACCTTGCTTTTGATATGTAGCAGTAGTAGCAGCCACTATCGCAAGACAAATTACTAACGACACATTTGAAATCAAAAACATCTTTCGACGTCCAAAAATATCATGCAACCGGGCCCCAGCCATCGCTGCAATTAGCCCCGTAATTGCATAAACAGCATTAAGCAGGACTTTAGTACCATTGGATGTGATACCCACTTTAGCTAGCATTGTCGGAAGATAGTACGAAGAAACATTGTTGCCGCTGAACTGCTGAAACCATGCAAATGTCACAATAATGAAAAAACGCACTCGGTTAGCTCTGGTCGATACCAATGGACGGATATCTAAGAAGTTCTTATAGCTGGATAGGTCAGTGCCTTGAAGGGATGATATCATTTCAGTCATTTCCAGCTCCACCAGTGGATGATTGTCGTCGCCGTTTGCGTGATATTTTACAATAAACTCGCGAGCTTGTTCAACTCTGTCCTTGGACACGAGCCATCGCGGAGATTCAGGAAAAAACATAATTGCTAGCCCAGCAATCCCAGGGCACAGCATTTGCACCCACAATGGTAGTCGAAAAGCTAGTAAGGATCCTTTCTGGTGAATACTGGCGCCATATACCGCGAATGCTGCAACCAAGGACCCCAAATACCATAAAGTATTGTATAGTCCGGCCACCGTTCCTCGAAGATGGGGAGGGGAAATTTCAGTCATATAGGCCGGTGCACCTGAATTTGCAATTGTAGCTCCGAATGACAGCACAAATCGACCTGCAATGAATCCGCCCATAGTACGAGCGGTCGAAGTAACTATAACTCCCACAATAACAATAGCACAGCCGATTAAAATACTCAGTCGACGGCCCACATAATCCTGAAGGATCGAAAACAACGCGCCTACAATTGTGCCAATATTGAAAATACTGAATACCAGTCCGGTACTTGCGCCGGCTCCAGACATATTGTAGTAATCAAGATACTCAGGCAGGGTATTGATACTGGACATGAGACTGCCATCAAACCCGTTCATGGTACTGCATAAGTACACCACTGCACATATGCCGTAGAGCCTGAGCATACCAGGACCAAAAGATGACGGTTTGTCCGTCTCAAGAACCTCCGCCAAGTTCCTGATCTCATGGCCGTTCATCGCAATGACCCTTGGGCCCTTGTGGATGGAACCATCCTCTTCTACATGCTCAGTATCCGGTTTGTCAATCATGGTCGCTCAATTAATATAATCGAGAAATTGGGCCCATTATATACCACTAGAACATGTCTATACCACAACAGAATCGGCAATGCGTCGCTGCAATCTGGGGTTTTCTTGATTGTCAGCGGTCGTCATCGATCATCAGCGGGGTAGCTGGCACTTTTACCTACCCATACTCTTTCCCCACACTTTGCCCCCACAACTTTTCCCCCCATAGCTTCTCCCCCACAACTTCCTCTTCCCCTTATCAAAGCCATTCCATCGTAGAGCTAGCTCTCTCTTCGGAGGCCACACAATGCAGCACAGTGCGCACATTGATTCCCGGGTCTTCTCCATAGTTCCGACTCAGGCTAGATGAACCTTATTGCCTGGAAGGGTATTTTCTCATGCCCCTCTCAATCCACTCCCGGACCTTCCCCTCCTTAGTAATTCCAGAGTTCGCATTGACTGATCAACCTACATCCTACCCCGCACCACACCCGGTTTCCTTCGAACGAGCTTGCCTGCCAGGATTTACAAGATAGTTCGTGAGATTCTAATGGAGTTAACACGCAGCATCTGCATCCGGGTAATTGTAACGAGCAAAATGCATCGCCGGAGTGAATTCGCGTGCCTGATTTAGTTTGAAATTTTGTGAGACTGTCTTGGATGTGTTATATCTCTTATCAACATATACTTGACGTCATTTGCATATGACATCTGACCAGCCTTCCATTTCATCCGATCGGCCTTTTCTTCCCCACGATTTTCCCCCACACGAAGCGCTTCGTATCTGAAGGGGTCGTGATCTATAAATGAGTTGTTCTCACGCGGTTCAAATCGTCTGTGATACGCAAGCAAGTGAAAATGACGGTTCCAGAAGTTGGCTCTGAACAAGCGCAAAAACTACAGGCGTGCTGGGATGATCTCATTAAGTCTATTGAGGTGGAAAGTCTTCGAGTGAGACAACTTAAAACCCACGCCATCCCAGTGGTAGATTTTAAAGATATTCAGCCAATAGCTGATGGACATGCAAAGTTTAAGGAGGAAGCAGATCAAGCGATCAGGAAGGCTGGCTGTGCTATCATCCGCAATGTGATTGATGTCAACGAAGCTCGGCAGATTAAGTCGGACATGGATAAATATGTCGAGACCAACTTCAAACCTGAGGAGCGTACACCCATTCTTCAAATTTATTGGACTCCTGGCCAGCTCAAGGCGCGATCGCATCCCAATATCGCTACAGTGCAGAAGGCACTTCTCAGCATCTGGCATTCGAAACACCCCGACAGCAATGAGGAAAAGATTTCCACTAGGTATCCATTAACCTATGTCGACAGGTTTCGAGTGAGGGCTCCCGGAGCCAAAATGAATCTGAGGCCCCACATTGACGGCGGAGGCGCCCTCATTAACCCGCATGTCCAAGAGTTTGCCGAAATTTACTCCTCTATCATTCCCGAAGGCAATTGGAGAGAATACGATCCTTATGAGCATTCCCGCCGCCTCAATGTGTTTTCGAGCGAGAGCCTCGAGAAAATTGACGCATTTAGAATGTTCCAGGGGTGGTTGTCCTTATCATCTACAGGGCCCGATGAGGGAACTCTTCGGCTCTACCCAATGCTACCACAGACAACCGCGTATGTGATGTTACGTCGGTTTTTTGCGTCAAGTCCCGATTGTGATCCGGCCCATGAGAATATCAATGTTCCGTGGAAATATACTGGCAAGAATGCATTTGAAGGTAAGGAGCGGATGGAATTGGACGTGGCATACCCTCATCTTCATGTGGACGATACAATCACCTCAATTCCTCATGTTGAGCCTGGTGATTACGTTGCATGGCATTGCGATATGATGCACGCAGTAGAGGATGATCATAACGGGACTAGCGATGCTTCAGTCATGTATATACCAGCTGTTCCGCTGACCCAAGATAACCTGAGGTTTGTTCTCCAGCAGCGAGAAGAGTTCTATGGTCTCCGCACTCCCCAGATCTACCGGCCGTCGATTGATATCGAGCGGAATCATATTGGTGCGGGCTCTGAGAAGGACATTTACGGCCCGGAAGGTCTTCAGTCAATGGGACTTGGTCAAATCCCATTTGACTATCTAGATTCTACTGGAGGAGAACGGGAAATTATTGCACAAGCGAACAAGGCCCTTTGGAATGTCTAGCTGATTGGCTCATAGAATAGTTCATTGATAGAAATCTGTGTCGAAGCCTCATAATAGAGCTTAATATTATTCTATTAAAATGTCAAGTAATGTTGCATTGTGTGATTTGTATCCAAATTGAGTAATAACCATCTTGCGTTGCAATTTCCCGGAGAGAGTAGATATCAGGCAGGTTGTCCGTCACCATGTTCCAAATGAAGAAAGACGTTCTCAGCCGTTTAATATAGTTGAGAATAGGAAATGACTTCGTAGAGCTTTATGCATTATTATACACACTAGACAACAAAAATCTATCAGAATCTGTTGTTGCACTTCCAACAATACTCATGCTATTGTTGCTAATAGGGACAGACACCGAAGGGGCGCCGCAGACGGCTTAACACCAGAATTCAGACATGTGTGATCTGAGAATTCCTAGCTAGTTTATATTTCGTTTCTTTACTTTAAGCACTTTTATTATTATACAATCCGGAACAACTGGAAAGACAAATATACTAAATATCTATTCAACTAAGTTACATGCTGTTCGACGGAAGCAACTTCCTCTTTCTCTGGACTAGAGTACGCATTGACTACAGTAAGCTTGAACTCTCTAGCGGGTATGTCTCTGGCGAATAAGATATCAATCTCTTCGTAA
This sequence comes from Diddensiella caesifluorescens, assembly GCA_030558955.1. NCBI lineage: Eukaryota > Fungi > Ascomycota > Dipodascomycetes > Dipodascales > Trichomonascaceae > Diddensiella > Diddensiella caesifluorescens. The sequence goes on from JAKTQR010000018.1 coordinate 134,941, forward strand.
GTGCGGCCCTTTGTTTCTGGTATTCGGAAAAAGCACCAAACAAAGGTAAAGAATGCAATACCACCAGCAATAAAGCCAGCCTTCCCTTTCAGATTGGCCTCTGTTGGGTTCAGCATATAGGGAGAAGCAATACTGTTCACCATTCCTATAATATTATAAAAATTCCTGGCAAGCTGGATAGTCTTTCCACGTAGTCGCGTAGATGAAACCTCACCAGCGGTGATATAGGCGAGCGGTCCAAGTGTAACGTCATACACGAAAACGAAGAGAAGCACCATAACAGCCTGACCCCATTGAAGGCCACTATTAGAATTAGGACCCAGCGAGAGAAACCCTATGAGAAACATAAGAATCGTGGTCAATCCCGTACCCCACAAGTAGAGCGTACGGCGGCCGAAATAAGTGATCAAAATCCAGGACAAAACAGTTCCCATAAACCCCATCCCAGTCAAACCCAAACCGAACTTGTAGGCATCATTTGCGGATAGTCCAGCTTGTTCAAAAAAATAGGTAGCGTACGCAAGAATAGCAAATCCTGACAAATTCTGGATTCCCCACGCAACACAAGCTATCTCTGTTCGTCGCAGATCGGGTCCCTTAAAACAATCCAAATAAGTGGTTCCTTTGTTCGCTTCTAATTCCATAGTTTGCTCGAGAGCATTTGTATGTATCATCATGGCTACTGTATTCTTGATTTTGCCATGCTGCGATTTACGTGTGAGCCGTTTCATAACAGCATGCGTTTCATCAAATCTGCTCTTTCTGATCAACCACCACGGCGAGTCCGGAGCCATAAACACAAGGCAGAACAGAGGCACTGGCCACACCCATTGGATTGCGAAAGGAATTTTCCAAGCCCACTTATCAGATCGGGTTTCAGTTCTCAACAGGATCCCCGAATTGATGAATTGACCAATGATCCAACAAATATTGATATATGCAGTCAGATATCCTCGCAGTACAACAGGACATACCTCAGATGCAAACGATACTGCTGTAGTCGAAAATATACCCCACGGAATGCCGCACAAGACTTCACCCACAGCAAAGAGGGCAAGAGAATTGGCGAAAAAGACAATAAATATGAACCCGAGTACCAGTACATATGACACGAGAAGCACATACCTATGGCCGAATCTTTCCAGTACAAATCCATTAATAAATACACCAAGGATTATACCACATGCCTGACACATAGATAGTCCGACTTGCCAAGAGGCTGGAATTTGATACGAACCAGCACCGGCAGGTATACCGAACGCTTTTTGAAAAGCAGGTTGAGCATAAAACCCACTGACTAATCCTAGATCATAGCCCTCCATGACTACTGCCATAGACACGACCATAGACCATAAAACGGCCTTCGGGTATAGTCTAAATCCTTCCAAAACACTCATCTGATGCTCCTGCTCAGTTCCTTCCTTGGCATCAGAGGCTTCTGCAAACCATCCGGTCTCTGCTCCAGTCTCACCATCCACCGCCACATTGACATGGCACACCTCAAATTTGCTGCCGAGTACTTCAGGCATTTCCTCTGACTTGTTGTAAAAAATAAAAAGGACGGAATAACAAACCGAAAGATGAAATTCTATTCTTTTTGTATGCTTGGTAGTTGAATCGCGGGGTATCGCGTGCGGCTACTTGCCCCTCACGTACCTTACTTTTCGAAAACTAATTTTGCAGCATCGGTCCGATAACATCGCGAAGCTCAGCGGCCCGATAGCTTATTCACGAAGCACCTATGCGCAGAATGGACAAATTTGACATGAAAGAAGCCACAGATTCCACCGGGTGGAGGTTTTCCCATCGCACAGCGGAGGCTGTCTTTTCAATATCGATTCAATGGAAGACAATAATAGAATGCCATACACCACCGATCAAATGAAGATCTGGTCATTTATGTCTGTAGAGCGGGTCATCTGGAGCGCGTTTCTCAGTTTAGCTGTAAATAAGGTCAACAATCGCCCACCATCGTCATTTCGTAAATCGGATTATATCACTAATGTAAATATTATCTCGTTTCTTATGGAGTCAAGAAGTTTAGTTATCCTAGCCTATGGAGTCAAGAAGCTTAGCTATATCGTCTTCTTCTAACTGCATATCCGAGGAGTCAAACTCATTTGATATACTCTGCCCATTCGAAAGCGTCCTCCTTACACCCACATATCTATTGAAAATATAGGGATCGAACTCCCTGAACGCTACAATACGTTCCAAGATCCTAGAAATCCCACTAGCAGTCGAGACAGCCAGGCAAGTCTGATCAATTGCATTTACACCGTGGAATTCACCGAGTAGTCGCAAAATATCAGAAAGCTTCATGGCCATCCCTAATCCATGAATTTGAACACTACTTCTGGATAGGTCTCTGAAAATCACGTCAATATCTCCTGCTAATCCAAGATGGGATTCTAACCTCAAAACATTAGCGCGTGGCGGCGGCAATGCAACTGTCAATACTAGAAGCCGTATCCACAAGTGAGAGACTAGAAAGTCCGCACGTTGTATCTCAGACTTCAGACCTAATCCCCCAGAGTGTAATCGATCGAGCCTTTCGAGTAATAAGGATGCCATCACTTGAGTTTCGGAAGAAGGACCTTCCTTTTTCAGGCTTGAGGCCATAGATTCATAATTATCGGCGATAGTAAATAGCTTCACCAGCTGAATCAGCCCATACAAAACGTTTTGCTGCGGCAGAATCTTAGGATATGATATAGATCCATTCCTAAAGGTCAATGGGAACTTGGCCTGGAGCGCAAATCCCCGTTCGGTAATAAATAATGTAAAATATAAGATGCGTTGCTCTGTTTCTTCTTGGGGGTCAACTACTGTCTCGTAATGCTGTTCATTGTCGAGCTGGAGAATCTGGGCCATGGTAATTGCCTCCCGCAAATAGAACCAAGCTTCTTGAAGTTTCTGTAGGCGAAAATGGCATGCAAAAAGAAAGAATGCGATCTTTATCCCATTAGCCGTTATATTAGCCATGAGATTTCCACTCCGATACGCTTTTAAAGCTTCTTTCAAAAGTTCAGCAGCATATTTTTGTTTATCTGTTGGCTCTAACGCCTTACAGTAATCAGATAACAGAGTGAGTGAACACATACTGAGTACCAGGCTACAACTTATCGGGGTTGGAGGACACTCCAGATAGGAGATAACAATAGCCTCATCTAGAACTGGAGTGATTATGTGCATGCTGTTGAAGAAATCTGATATCAGCCGGTATAGCAGCTTTTTGGAAAACTTGTTCCAGCCTGAGCTTTCGCCAGCAATATTAGCATTTCTATCAGGAATAATGCAGCCAGTGGAGACTCTAGAATATGAGTCTTGCATTTTGAGACCGTATATAACAGACGCTCGACTGGCTCTCGATCGCTTCTGTTTAGGAGCTGCCTCGTATATGCATTCGAGATCAAAAGCTTTACATTTTGCGCAGGGACGATCACCATCACATTTTATCTTGCGCTTTCTGCAGCACACACATGCCCTCCTGAACGTCGTCATGATAAATGCGAACGGGAATGGTGTGTCTAAGGAAAATATCCAGTTTTAGTACAATTCTTCTATCACATGGGATTCTGTGTGACTTTTTTGTGAATCTGGGAGAATTTAAGCGGGGTCCCATTGTTAGGAAGAGGCATCATCGGTCCGATAACACTTGCAACTGCAAGATTTCTCCCGATATTTTCAGTGCGGGGCAATCATAATATTCAAGAAAAACGTTATCGGCAAATAAGTATTTGAACTATTTCCACTCGCATCATAAGATGAAATTTTATGTACACAACTATCATGATTAAAGGACAATTACGCTCGACGGCTCCTTATGATGAGCCATTACGTCCTCAGGTTCATTTTTCTCCTTCAAAAGGGTTTTTGAACGATCCAAATGGATTAGTCTACAGCAATGGCATCTGGCACATGTATTTTCAATACAACCCGGATCAGATGGTCGCTGGTGGCCCACAATGGGGTCATGCAACTTCAAAGGATCTGGTTCATTGGCAGGAGCACGGAATCGCCTTAAAATCTGAGCAACCCGGCGAAAGTATTTTTAGTGGATCTGCGGTAGTGGATAGAGATAATACTTCAGGGCTATTTGATGACAGCGTTCCCCCACTAGAGAGAATTGTCGCCATATATACTTCGCACACTTCTTCCAAAGAGGTACAAAGTATTGCATATTCGCTTGATGGTGGGTATAGTTTTGAGAGATATGCGTGCAATCCGGTGATTGATATTGGATCAAAGGACTTCCGCGATCCGAAAGTCATTTTTCACGCGAAATCATCGCAGTGGATTATGGCGGTAGCAAAGTCAAATGTGTACGAGATTTTGTTTTACGGTAGCCCGGATCTTTTGCACTGGACCGAACTCTCAAGCTTCCAAGGAGGACTAATTGGTTATCAGTACGAGGTCCCTGATTTGGTTGAAATGCAAATTGAAGGGACAAATGATACGAAATGGGTCTTGTTTGTGTCCATCAATCCAGGGGCTCCTCTTGGCAGCACTACTCAATATTTCATTGGGGACTTTGATGGTAAAGTGTTTACCCCCGATGATCATATTGTGAGATTTGCCGATTACGGCAAAGACTGGTACGCGTCCCAGACCTGGGCAAACACTGGAAAGGATGTTATTGGACTAGCGTGGGCCAGCAATTGGCAGTATGCCGATGAGGTACCTACTTTTCCATGGAGGGGATGTATGTCTATGGCGAGGAAAATGCTACTCAGGAAGGTGCGCTACAATAAGGAATATTTTGGCTATTCTTTAGCGCATTTCCCTGTAAATATTGAATTGATACGTGGCTCGAATTTTGTCAGAGGTGCTTCTAGCAAAATATTACTTCATACACCGAGTGGAGCATCCGAATTCTTACTTTATGTGTCTGGCGATAGTCTGGGAAATAGTTTTGCTGATGCGCCGTCCCTGTTGATAAAGCTTACTTCTAAGACTGGCCAAATCGTTATAGGATTGCGAGTAATTGAAGATGGTGCTCATATTTATGTGGATCGTGGGAGTGGTTGGAAACATCCGTTATTTAGTGAAAAAATATCATCCCTCGTTATTCCTAAGAGTATGAATAATCCGGTTTACAAGATACACGGAATTGTCGATCGATCGCTCACAGAAGTTTTTGTTAACGATGTGATTGCGCTTACTAACACTCATTTCTTGCCTGACAATGAATTTGCAGACGCTATTTCTGTGGAGGCTAATGATAATCTCACAATCGTAGATGCGTCAATATACGAGCTTCGTAGCTCGTGGACCAAAAGCAAATAATGTCTCCACTATTTTGTTTCGTCAACGACTTAGAATTCAGAACATAATCAGATAACTTAGAGAAGGTAATTAACTAGAAATACACAACGTAAACTATCTTTGACATTCAGTATCCCTATTCTGAGCATCTTCTTCGCCGAATGCTATAGCAATATTCTAGGTTAATAATATTATATAGAAAGCCTGCAGGAAAGTCTAGCCCATTCATTTTCCTCGTCTATGAGCTGTCCTGAGGATATTCAAACTGAAAAGATGCGTTTGAAACACTACCACTCCCCAGGAAATTGTTATACAGTAGTTCAGCATCGGAAATATTAATATAGTTGAGAAAAGGAGAAAGTGAGCCTCCGGCTATATTCTCGGGTTCATCAACACGTGAGTCCTTAGAGAGTTCTATCCTTTGCCTTAAGCTTTCACACAGAGGTAAAATCCAAGTCGAATGGTCCCAATAATCTTGTGAACCGTGGATCACCATCTCACAGTTTCTCAACAGGCTATGCACAAGAGTAGTTTCTGAAGCTGAATGGCATCCTTTGATCCGACTCAGTAGCATGACTGCAGCTAGGAAGAAACTAGCAAAAGAATCCTGGGGCAGTAGTCTCATTAAAGACTTAGTAACTAGCGTGCTTCCAATATCTATGATGGAGC
>JAKTQR010000019.1:0-74253 GCA_030558955.1 Diddensiella caesifluorescens
GAATTCATATGCAAGAATTCATACGATGTGATAAAGACAATTGTGACAAAAGGCTTCTATCAGAGACGTTCCCTCCGAATTGAGTTTGATATTAAGGATAGGCCCAGTTTTAGACTAGATACCAGGCACTCCTACATTGGTGATATTCTGATTCCGCGTAAGTGTCTCTGTCATTACGAGAAGGACGTCTAATGATGATGATGAGGAGCAGATCATGTGCCATACAGACTGTCCACAACATGCAATAGAAGTCAATGTTATATAGTACGATTCTTCGATTACTGCGGATCGACGTGATAGCGTTTCAACTCAGACAGAGTCCCAGGATTCCCACTTCTAAGTTCATAAACCGATAGTAGGGAATCAACAGGGCGAGCCTGAGTCTATGGCCTCTATCCTTCGGGTTTTCATTCGCACAACCCAACATAATCTATTTGACTGATGCGACGCGCATTTAAAGTGATGCTACTGATTTTAATTTGCTGAATCTACTTGAAATCTAAGCTTATAAAGTATAATTAAGCAAAAATTTGTATTGAAGTTCAATAATAGGAGCTGTTGAGAACCAAACAAATGTGAGATAACTGAAGATAACGAATCATACCATATAATGGATTATGGGCTTGGTAAAGATACAAAGATATAAATAAAGGGATTATGGAGACATTTTAGGACCGACTGTGCTTACCTAAATAAGTATGTTGTTCTTCTGTCGAAATATATCTCTGCTTACCTGCCTCCTTCGCTGCAGAGCCGTTTTCGTTCCGTTATCTTGATCGATTCTTGCTACGTGCGAAAATTTGATGCACGAGTTTTAATTAGCCAGTTAAGCAACAACTTGTAAATTATAACATTATAGTCAAAATCTTGAGACACTCAAATATGGGAAAACTGGGTATATAATTGGATAACAAATCTCAAACTTGATTCTTCCAGCCAATAACAAATCTCAACGGAATGATATTCCTTCATTCTTGCGCACGAAATTTGTTGCCTTTAACAGTTGAAAAAACTGAAGAATATTGGGTCCTTGTTAATAGCTTAATGCTGTGCTGCCTAACCTTGTTCCTGATTGTGGGATGCACAAAATTTGCTACTAGCTAATGGCCGTAGTAGCTAGCTGCTGCTTACCGTGCTGTGCGGGTGCGGGTGCGAGATCGGGATGCGGCGCCCCTTAATCCGTATGTTCTGTGAGACTTCTAGTTAATAACTTAACACCGCTAACTTACAAACATAATTCAACATTGCACTTAGCTAATCATGACTCATGGCATTAGTTTCATATCATTAACTTTGTCTTCTAACTCAAATCACATTTCAGGATCTGTTCTGAGTTGCATAATATTATTCTGCTAATAGACTACTATAAGTATTCGGTTGTCACCTCTGAAGACCTTATAGGAAGAGGTTGGTTTCCTTGCATCAGTATATGAACTTCTGATTGAGGCTCATTGAACAGAACGCTATTACTAGAATTATGATAATCAGACAAATGTGAAATGGACATGACATTTTGAGAAACAAGTTTGGGATAGGACTGAATGTATTTTCAAGTATGAATAATAGGGATGCGATGCAGACTGAAACCAATTTGACAAGTTTGAATGTGTGTACGCTACCTGATAGCATACGCAGCACAGTGGTTTAAAATATCCAATTGTTTAAATACAATAAACCCCAATTGATATCTTTTTTACCGTTTTATCAAGATACATCACATCCAGTATAAATTTGAGGATCCTGAATAGCTGAATGGATAATACCCTAACCTCATCAAGTTCTGCAGATAGTATCCTAACTTCCTCATTTTTACATTTCGAGTCTCAAGCAGGGGACACTTAATCTATCGCTAGATATAATTGAATCAATAATAACGCTGATAATACAATTGTGGATTCCAATGTGGAATAACATTTCCATGATGGGACAATAATAAATTCGGAACTTCATCTTTGAGTTCTCAGTTGTGATCCTGAAAGATACCCAATCACTCCAGTATCGGATCGACGACGGATAGTGGACAGAATCCAAAACCATCCAGCAAATTTCAAATGTCGTGGAGCCAAACAACTTTCAAGCTCTCACCGCGCTCAAAGGGCTGCTATCTAATCACTAAGGAGGTAATGTCGAATGTACCCGAGATACTGGAGTACAGGGTTGGCATTTTGAACCTTTTCCTGCAACATACTTCTGCAGGACTTACACTTAACGAGAACTATGATCCAACAGTTAGAGAAGATATGACTGATTCCCTTGATCGCGCAGTTCCAGAGGGCGACATGTACAAGCACGACGACGAGGGAAGCGACGATATGCCTGGGCACGTGAAAAGCTCTCTCATAGGTACCAGCGTAAGCATCCCTATCAGAAACGGAGAGCTTGCGACTGGAACCTGGCAAGGCATATGGCTATGTGAGTTCAGGAAATATCGACATACTAGGTCGATAGTGGCTACAATTCAAGGAGAGAAGAAGTAGCTTGCGTGGACCTAAAGTGCGTATAATACGCCGTGTATAGTGCCTATGGTATTATACGGTATATGTAAAATGGTTCAAATGTACTGAAGATGAAAAGACACTTAGTACGCTCTATTTTTGATCAACCTCGGTAATTAGCACTAGTTTAGTAGTAGCACTATTAGCACATAGGTCTACTGGTAAGTTATTAAAGTTACTACGAAGTCCGGTCCTAACTACGGTCAAACTACCCCACGCGCGGGGTCCGAAGTACCAAAAAACGGGCCGTTTACTGATCGAGATCGTGACAAATCCCGCAACTAGCTATATAATGGCTGAAATGCACCCCATACAACTGCAAATTGGTCCAATAACCTCCAATTGAGGCTGAAAGTAAGAGACATCGGAGGTACTGAGCTCTTGTAAAGAGTATTTTTGATTAGCTGGCCCAGCCACTTGAAGGAAGATGAAGGTTTTGAATTTAGTATGTTTGGTAGGCTGCCTTTGTACGGTTGTGAGGTCACAGTTGGAAGACCAGGAGCTGTTATTAGGAGAAAGAAGGAACTTGCTTCCAACTGCGCTTAATGAAAGTGCGCCGTTGGCACAGGAGATATGCCCCGGATACCGTCTAGCAAAGATCATTCGGGAAGATAATGGTCGGTTTGAGGGCATCCTTGAACTTGCCGGTAAGCCATGTAATGCATATGGAACAGATGTACATCAATTGAGTATTAGTGTGGAGGTTCAGGACAAGCATAGGCTATCGGTGTCATTATATCCTACATTTTTATCGGCCCAGAATGAGTCTTACTATATCCTACCGCCTGATATTGTTCCTCGCGGAACGAAATCGAGCTTCAACTTCGAAAGCGATCTTGAATTTTCTTACGACCATGATCCTACATTCGCGTTTACTGTTAAAAGATCAGGCGAAGTCCTGTTTTCTACCTCAGGCAGCAAATTGGTCTACGAAGACCAGTTCATAGAGTTCGCTACACAGGTACCGAAGGACCACAACATTTTCGGTCTGGGCGAGGTCATTGACAGTTTCAGAATTCAACCGCATACATTGCGCACCCTTTACAATGCTGATATACATGATACGCCAGGTGCCAACCTATATGGTGTGCATCCGTTCTATGTTGAACATAGATATGCAAATAGCCCTCGATCGCATGGAGTATATCTAAGAAATGCACATGCACAGGAAGTTTTGGTTGGTGAAGAGAATCTTACCTGGCGTACCCTTGGAGGGTCCTTGGATTTGTATTTCTTCGCGGGACCTTCTACCAAAGATGTCGTCAAGCAATATCAAGAGGTTATTGGGCTCCCTGCAATGCAGCAGTATTGGACGTTGGGCTACCATCATTGCAGGTGGGGATACGAAACTGTGGAGGCATTGGAAGAGATGGTCGAACGGCATTTGAAGGCTCACATTCCTGTAGAAACTGTGTGGTCCGATCTAGATTACATGTACAAGTATCGTGATTTCACAAACGACCCGGAGACCTATCCAACAGATAGGTTTAACCATTTCTTGGACAGTCTGCACTCTAACCACCGAAAATATGTTCCAATTGTGGATGCGGCAATAGGCATCCCATTTGATGATGAGTATCAGACTTTTGCTAGAGGAGAGGAGCAAAACGTGTTTATTCGTAACGAGGATGGCAGCTTGTATGTTGGGAAAGTTTGGCCCGGAGCTTCTGTATTCCCAGATTGGCTTGCAGCAAACACTTCAAAATGGTGGATGGATGAGCTTTCGCAATTTCATCAATCTGTTCCATTTGATGGAATATGGTTGGACATGAATGAGGTCTCCAGTTTCTGCGAGGGGTCTTCTTGCAGACTGTTGCCAGATAGGGGTGAGCGCAGTCTTTTGTACCCACCATACACGATAAATAACCAAGCATACCCAAATGAATTGTCAGGGCATACTATGGCTCCGAATGCAGTACATGCAAATGGTGTTCGAGAATATGACTGGCATAACCTCTGGGGATATCAAGAATCTAAAGCTACTTATGATTCTTTGATGGAGACTAACAAAAGACCGTTTATTATCAGTAGATCGACATTTTCAGGTTCAGGAAGATGGGCTGGACATTGGGGAGGAGACAACTTTTCGCTCTGGCCCTACTTGCGCTACTCAATAAACCAAGCCCTTACATTTAGTTTGTTCGGCATACCAATGTTTGGTACTGATACCTGTGGCTTTGCGGGGGACGCCAGCGAGGAGTTGTGTAGCCGGTGGGCACAGCTGAACGCATTTTTCAGTTTTTATAGGAATCATAATGTTGAAAAGGCAGCTCCCCAGGAGTTTTATCAATGGGATTCGGTGGCGGAAGCGGCACGTCAGGCAATCAAAATTCGCTACAGTTTGCTCCCATATTTTTACACGCTGCTGTATCAGGCACACGTCTCTGGAGAAATGTTCTTGCGCGCTTTAAGCTGGGAATTCCCTGCTGATTCTCGATTAGCCGGTGTGGATTATCAATTCATGGTGGGGCCATCAATTATGGTAGTCCCGGTTTTAGAGCCGTCGGTAGAGTCTGTTGACGCCATATTTCCTTCGATTGAAGATGGTGAGAGGTGGTTTGATTGGTATACGCATGATATTATCAGGTATAACGGTCAGGATGCTATCCGGATAGAAGCCCCATTGGGCCATATACCGGTGTTTATCAGGGGAGGCAGCATCTTAGCTCTGCAACGTCCAGGAATGACCACCACTGAGAGTCGACAGGGAAGCTGGGATCTGATAATTGCACTCGATAGAAACGGAAATGCAAACGGTGAATTATATGTCGATGATTCTGAGAGCATAGAACCTCCAGAGACCACTGTTGCTAGTTTCGCATTTAGCGAGGGCAGACTTAGAATTGCTCGTACAGGTTCTTACAGAGTAGCCCAGAAACTGAGCACAATTACGGTCTTGGGCTACGGTAAGGCTAAGGCTGTCTCCGTCAATGGGATCAGTGTGTCATCGGCTAGGTCTGAAGATAAGATCACAATCGCTAAAGTTCACAAATACTTTGAATCCTGTGGAAAAGATTGGTTAGACTGTTTGGAGTTTAGCTTAAACTAGGGGATGCGCAAAAAACACCAAAGGTGATTCATTTTTAAGCTATAAACGCATCGATATTATAGAGTTGGTAAACGCCAGACATTAATAAAATACCTATCGTTAATGCTACTCGCGATGTGGGTAGGGGCATCCGGTCTAGTACGGGAATTACAGTGTTTAATACTCTTCTGATATTACATTCAATAATACATTGTATTACCTGCTCATAAGAATCGTAACGTTTTGATACCTTAACATTTATCCGTCCCGTATTTTCGAAAAGAAGTTTGTCAAAAGGCTCAAAAAGCACATAAAGACGGAATTTCTCCCAGAATCAAGATTTCGCAAAAATTAACACAAATCTCTGAATCCAGTAGTAAATCTATAATTATATTTAGGTTCAGCGGGTCAAGACCTGATGAATATCAAAGCTGAACCCCTCACGCCGTCCGCGTTTGCCGAGTTTGGAGGAGTAATTTCCTCCAAGCATCAGCTGGAGTCGCAAGAATCGAGCTCGGCGAACTACGGCACAGCTACTAAGCTATTTAAGGTGTCGCCAATTGAAAATAGATACAGCGAAGCCAAAAGCCAGATACCATCTGAGGCGCGATTCAATCTATTCCGATGCTCGCCGCCTCTTCATCTAATTGAGAATTCAAGTTATTTATGTAAGGTGCTAGAGAGACATCCGTACTCAACTCAGACTTTCCTGCCAATGGGTGTAGATAAATCCAAAATAGCATATATGGTCATTGTAGCCAAGAATGGGCTAGACGGATTGCCTGATCGAAACGAAATCCATGCATTCACTTGTAAAGGCGACCAAGCGGTTACGTATGGGGTTGGTATGATAAAAACGATGAGTCTAATAATAAATAGTTATATATATGCTAACAAAGCATATTCTAGGTACCTGGCATGCGCCAATGATCGCGTTAAGTGGGGCCATTGACTTTGCAGTACTTATCCATGAGAATGGCCAGCCACAGGAAGACTGCGAGGAAGAGTTCTTTGATCCTGGGTTCAGAGTTGAGTTTTCAACGTAGCTTCAAGCTTATCCAACCCGTACCCGCCATAGACTTTGATAGCTTTCATCTTTCCTATAGTTACTATAGTACAGAATTCAGGGACTTTGTCTTGTAGTGCATTAAGGACATCTAACGTCTCTGATACGCTGAGCTTTGTCCGAAGACTATCCGATAGGATGGTGAGCACCTGCGAGAGTGAGAAACTCTTCGACGAAGCCTCGTCCGGATCAACCCCCTTTAGGGTAAGTAAAACCCTAGATACAGGAAACATTTGACTAGAAATAAACGTTCGATACCGTTGCTGGTCGTCCACAGTCGATGCTTTACTTGCTGCTTCTTTGGCGCGTATCCTTTCCAGTACCGTCCCGGATTTCTTTTCTCTTTGGCTTGATTTGGGGATTTTCCTCAATGATTCCAGTCGTGATGAAGCGCTCCGCTTCACAGATGATACTGAATCGAGAGTAGCCAATGGGACCGGATCGTCTCCGTAGCATTCAGTCCAATTTCTGCATTTCCGCGCAAATTCTAGTTTCCGTTTCCCCGGTTCGCTTGTCAATCCATCGGCTTTAATGCAGTACGCAGACAGCTCCGGAGAGTATGCAATCACGTAGCACTCAGGCCAGAGGTATTTGATCTTCTGGATATCTGTCATTGTCAGCGTCTGTCGCGAGAAACGGCCAACCCTATTCTTCAGTTCACTGAATGAGATTGAATCTCGGCTGGTTGATGCCAGGAAAAGCGCTATTGAGCCATCGATAGCCCCAAATAAGTTGATCAATTCGCCTATCTCGGAGTTTGCCTCAACCGCTTCATCATTCAATTCAAATAAACTCAAACAAATGACCGGCGCTTCTGAATACGAGGAGACGTAGACATTCTTCTTTGGCGCTCCACAGACCACCAACATGCCCGGTAACGGCTTTACATGAGCCTGGCCTTTTGTAGTAGTCACTACAATCTCCTTTTCCAAAAGATAATAACACATGTAAGATGATTCCAAAGACAGCAAGGGCTTTAAGCCTTTAAACTTGACCAGATGTAGACGCGGTTCAAGGCGTCTCGTGGACACAGCCAATCCGCTGGTGTCGGACCACATCCGATACAGGTCTTCAAACTCGCCACCGCAGGATCTGATATCCGTAAGTCCAACAACCTTCGCGGACTCTGTCTCGTGGCAAATGCCATTATCGAAAAGTCCTTCTCCCTGAAGGATAATTTTCTCGCTGAGCTCTTTCGTCAGCCCTCGAAGCTTCAAGTAAACCACCTCGTGGCACTTAACAGCATCGACTAGAACAGAAAAATCGTCATTCCCGGAGTCTATGACCGGTATGACCATCAGATCTACGGCTTCTTATCGCGAGAAGTTGGCTGATATAGCACAAGTCACGTGCCGGCTTTGATAATTTTTAGAATTTTCTGTCTTATTCCAACACATAATGAAATTTTTCTACGTCCTCTAGAAACATCAAAGTTTTTTTCTTTTCCTTTTCAACATCACAAGGAAACTTTATACATCCAGGAACCAGAAAGTTAACAACAATGTTGGCTTCAAGATTTGCACGATCTGCTATTCGACGAGTAAGTTAGGAGCACGGTCTGTTTGAGGTTATGAGGGTCAGAATAGGAAGCTAACAGAGATCTAGACCCCTTTGAGATTGCCCACTTTACAACGGTTCAACTCAAATGGAAAAGTCCAAGGGCAGGTGATTGGTATTGATTTGGGTACCACCAATTCCGCGGTGGCGGTGATGGAGGGCAAAATCCCCAAGGTTATCGAGAATAGTGAAGGTGCGCGAACCACACCCTCGGTGGTTGCCTTCACCAAAGATGGCGAACGACTTGTGGGCGTGCCTGCTAAACGGCAGGCGGTTGTCAATCCTACAAATACACTATTTGCCACCAAGCGTTTGATCGGACGAAGATTCGAGGACAAGGAGGTACAGAAGGATCTTGATCAGGTTCCCTACAAGATTGTGAAGCACTCTAACGGTGATGCGTGGCTTGAGGCCAGAGGCGAGCGTTACTCGCCGGCTCAAATTGGTGGATTTGTTCTGAACAAGATGAAGGAAACTGCCGAGGGATACTTGGGACGAACTGTGAAGAATGCGGTTGTTACTGTTCCCGCTTATTTTAACGATTCTCAGCGTCAAGCCACCAAGGATGCTGGACAGATTGTTGGATTGAATGTTCTGCGGGTGGTCAACGAGCCAACTGCGGCTGCGCTTGCATATGGATTGGACAAGACTGAAGACAAGGTTGTTGCTGTTTTCGATTTGGGTGGAGGTACTTTCGATATCTCCATCCTGGAGATCCAAAAGGGTGTTTTTGAGGTTAAGTCTACAAATGGTGATACTCACCTGGGAGGAGAGGATTTCGATATTGCCCTTGTGAGACATGTTGTTGAGAATTTCAAGAAGGAGAGTGGCATTGACCTTAGTGGAGAGCGAATGGCCATCCAGCGTATCCGTGAAGCAGCCGAGAAGGCTAAGGTTGAACTTTCGTCAACTGTTTCAACCGAAATCAACTTGCCATTTATCACTGCCGATGCTACCGGGCCCAAGCATATCAACATTACAATTACTAGAGCACAGTTCGAAGGATTAGTCGACGGCCTAGTGAAGCGGACCATCGACCCTGTCAAGAAGGCTCTCAAGGATGCAGACATCTCTTCCAACTCTGTCAATGAAGTTATCCTCGTAGGTGGTATGTCGCGTATGCCAAAGGTTATCGAGACTGTTAAGTCGCTGTTTGGCCGTGATCCTAACAAATCCGTTAACCCCGATGAGGCAGTTGCGATTGGTGCTGCTATTCAAGGAGCCGTTTTGTCTGGAGAGGTTAAGGATGTTTTGCTGCTCGATGTTACTCCTTTGTCGCTCGGAATTGAAACTCTTGGTGGAGTTTTCACCCGTCTGATCAACAGAAACACCACTATTCCTACTAGAAAGGGCCAAGTGTTCTCTACTGCTGCCACCGGTCAAACCTCTGTTGAGATCCGGGTGTACCAGGGTGAACGTGAATTAGTCCGTGACAACAAGCTTATTGGAAACTTCACCCTGAGTGGGATCCCCCCTGCCGCAAAGGGAGTTCCTCAAATCGAGGTTACTTTCGATATCGATGCTGATGGAATCATTAATGTGTCTGCCCGTGACAAGGGTACCAACAAGGATGCTTCGATCACTGTTGCTGGATCTTCAGGATTGTCTGAAACTGAAATCGAGAAGATGGTCAACGACGCTGAGAAGTACAAGGAACAAGACAAGGCTAGACGTGAACTGATCGAGGTTGCCAACAGAGGTGACAGTGTTGCCAATGAGATCGAAAACTCATTGAACGAGTACAAGGATCAATTGGACAAGGACCAAGTTGAGAAATTCCGGGTCGAGCTCGCTGAACTCCGTGAGGTTATTGCCCGTGCCCAGTCCGGAGAAGAAGTTCCACTGGAGGAGGTCAAGTCCAAGGTTGACGACGTCCAAAACAAGTCCTTGGACATCTTCAAGAAGATCTACCAGGACAAGAACAGCGCGCAGTCGTCTTCCGAAGAGCCACCAAAGGACGAGCCCAAGCCTGAAGATAAATAATTGTTAGTTTCTGTGCTGTGATGCCATTTATTAAAACTCTACTTTGTACATAGATTTTATATTGTAAAATAAAAAGAAATTTCAAAAAAAAGACTGCGAGCGATCATTCGTTTAGGAAATATCCATGTCGGTTGGAGCCTCAGGCGCCGGTTCAGCTTCAGGCTGGGGCTGAGACTGCGTCATATGACGAGAAACAGAGTCGAGCCTTTCGAGCCAAGGGGCCACATCGTCGTCTTCAATGAGCTTGAATGGGGTTTCAAGACCCACGACTGCGACCGAGGTGTTTTTGGAGTTCAGCTCCTTGTCCTGAGCCAGGGTATCCCGCAAGGCGTTCAATCCGTGCACTATCAGTTCCTCTAGCGAAGCGTCTGCAAACGATTCAAAACTTCGTTCGAGATACGTCTTCGCAGCTTGTGATCTGGCGCCAATCGCGGTCCCGACGTATTCCAGGACGGATCCACTTGGCAGGAACTCGTACAGATGCGGGCCCGCCTCGTCGTAGCCCACGATAAGAAGCCCTACGCCGTATGGCCTCCTCCCGTACTGCTGGGTATTTGTCTGTGCTTTATCTGCAATTGAATAGACTGCTCGCGACACTGGCAGCGGTCGATTATAAACCAACTTCGACGTCATCGACTGCGACCGAAGGTAATTCGACAGGATCCGCGCATCAGGAACCAGGCCCGAGAGCGCTAGACCCAGGTGGTTGTCGACTCTGATCAGTTTCTTTTGGTACGATCCTAGATCTTCTGGGTTCCTCTAGTTTTTCAGTTAGCGCCACCATTTCTCAACCTCGTTGAATCCAAACAACACCAACAGCGCCAATCGTACCTTAAGAGCCACCAGCACGGCATGCGTCTTCGACACCAGTCCAACAGTTGCAGACCCCTGTTTGATTGTCTCTAGCGCGTACTCGACCTGGAACAGTCGCCCAGTTGGAGAGTAGGTGACCGAGTCATTATCATACGAATTGCGAAACTTCAGTTAGTCAATCTTCAAGAACACTGCCAATGCCACATCTCTGCGTCCTGCCAGAAGCACATACCATTCTATACTCGTCGATGGATTCCCGCTTTTCGGTGGAAATGGAAGTGTGCAAGTGCTTGGAGTCTCCTATATAAAGTGAGTGTCAAGTGAAAGAAAACCTAACTCACCACCAAAAATCACTATTGGGATCGATCTACCACTGTCAGTCTTTCTCCTTCATCATTATTCATAGCCAACAAAACGAACACAGCCAGCACAACTGGACGAACTGAGTGTAAACTACCCCCACGCCACTGCAGAACCTCAGCAAAAGAATGGTCACTGTTAGCCCACTGTACAAAATCATATCACTCTCCAGCGTGTTAGCGCTGGGGTTCCTGCTGATTATTCTGTCTTGTGCGCTGTTCGACAATTGGCTGCCGCTGACAGTTGGTATGTAATATTGGGTTTAGCTCGTAGACGCTCTTATAGCAGTAACTAATAGCGCGCTAGTTGCGATGTTTCTCCTGGCGCCAGTGCCAAATGCGCTGTGCGGCCAATGGGCCGCCAGCGACGACTTCATGAGCGAAACAGGAAGGTATGTACTACTTGAAATCATATGTGCATCTGTAGGAGAGGCCAAAACTAACTGGTGTACAGCACTGTTGTGGATTTTGGACGTTTCATGACTGGATTCTTTGTATTTAGCGGTCTAGCGCTGCCAGTGGTTTTCGCCCACAACCATCTTATCGGGCTTGCATCTATGATCATGTCTCTATCTGGGGGCTTACTGGTGTACGTGACGATTATAACGTTTGGGTCCTTCTTCCACGAGACGGAGGAGTTCTAGAACTTCTAATTTATGTAGATTTAGTAGCTTGTTTATCAATTTATAGCTTTTCACAACTTTTCAGTGAGATTCAGTCTGTGTTTCATGGACTGGCAGACTGTTGTCGTTGTGCGTCTGCTAGTGGAATTCACTGTTATGTTTGACAGTCTTTGACTATTATTTACCGTGCTTTAATATAGACTAATAGTTTGTAGTACTTCGGTACTAGGCTTTACGCTAAGTACTACTAGTTAGAATGCCGTGTTGTAAATTACCTATACAGGAAAATAGTAGAGTATGTTGGCTATTATAGGATGGTATCTATTAGGCCATTATTAAATAGCAGGTAGCATGTTATATTGTAGGGTATTAAATGGTAGGCTATTAAACAGTAGGCTATTATATTGTAGGCTATTAAATAGTAGGCTATTAAACAGGAGGGTATTAAACAGTAGGCTATTAAATAGGAGGGTATTATATAGTAGGCTATTAAATAGTAGCTAGCACGTTATATTGTAGGTATTAAATAGTAGGCTATTATATAGCACGGTATTAAATAGTATGCTATTATATAGTAGGGTATTATTGTAGGGTATTAAATAGTAGGCTATTAAATAGGCGGGTATTTATTATATAGTAGCTATTATATTATATGGTGGGGTATTAAAGCTGGGTATTTACCGTATATGAATGTTAGTGGGATATATCCCACCTTTGACCATACTCCATTATCGATATTGGTGGCAAATCAGTACCAAAATGTGTGGTAGACGACACAACAACCCTAGTGAAAGGCAACAGAGCGAGCAGCAGGATATCATCGTAGGCAATCCGCTGGATGAGGTGTGGGATATCACGGACAAGACTGTTGACCGGGTGTCAAACCTGATCTCAAACTACAGTGGCAAGATCCAGGATACGATTGAAGGCAACTGGCCGGCCTGGATCCAAACCGGATTCCAGGAGAAGGGCAGCCAGTGGGGGTTCCCGGTGCCGTCTGCGCGTCAGTACGACCGCTGCAAGGAGGCTAATGGCACGTCTGCGTGGAGCCGTGAGGGCGTCTGGCGGTGCTTGTTTCCTAAGGACGAGCAGGAACGGAGGGATCTTGATCTCGACGGCAAGATATCGAAGCCCGAGGACAGGCAATGGTTCACGGACTACAGTATTTATTTGGACTGGAGGCGCGAGATGCGCCGGGTGGAAGCTCTCAAGCGAGAGCAGCTCAGGCACGAGTGGCAGCAGGCCTCGTCGCTAGCGACTGCGAGTGGCAGTGGCAAGGACACCAGAAGATATATCAGCGAGAGCGAGGCAGAAAGGCTCGGCAAAGCCGTCAAGTCGTCGTCTGTCGTGAGCGAGACTATCTCCAAGGACGATGGCTCGCTGGAGACCAAGCGCGTCGTCAAGAAGTGGTACGACGATGGCACCATGAGCGTCAGCGAGACCATCAACGGGTCGCCAAACAGCAAGCATGCAGGCTGGTTTTGGAAGTGAAATATATATATAAATGATAAATAAGGTTATTACTCTACATAGGTAAATCAAGTCTCTCTACTCTTCGCCATCATCATTCTCAGCATGATGGTCTTTCAGCACCGCGCCTTTCATGTAGTAGTGTTCCTTGCGCATCTTCTCAAACCGCTTGTGTCGTTCCTCGGGGGTCTCCCGTTCGTCTTGCTCCTCTTCGTCTTCCTGCTGCTCATGGCCATCTTGCTCGGGGTCCTTCACGATCCTGTCGTTCTCCACGGTATGGTCCCGGGCCAGATCGACCTCAGGCTCGCCCAGCGAGAACTCGTCCAGCTCGTCCACAGCAAGGACGGTGTCGTTTCTGGTCTTGACCACGTCGTCCTCCTCGTCCGGGTGATAGTACTCAGAGTCGCCGACCGCGCCCTGGAATGGCGTCTTGGGCTCTGTGATTTTCATCGTGGAGTTCTTCTCCTGCTCGGTCAGGTACAGATTGGCCTCATCCCACTTCAGATTCGGATACTCCTTCAGCAGCCGGTCCCGTTTCTCCTCAAAAGAGGGACCACCACTCCCGCCTACCGGCGGAGTGCCTATGATCGAGGCCCCAATGTCGTTGAGCTTCGCATTGGCCCTTGTGTTCTCCAGAACCGCATTGCGATCAAAGTCATCGATAGGAGAGCTGCTGGCGCTCGTATATGATCCGGCAGGCGGCGCATTGCGCAGAATGCCCCTTGGCTGTAGCTTTGGTGATGATTCCGGCATATCTTAGATGATGTTGTTGCGATGTTGTGGCTTACACCTTGTTGCGCTATAAAATATGGCTAATTCTGATAGTGGTAATAGTAATAGTAATAGTAGTAGTAATAGTAGTAGTAATAGTAATAGTAGTAATAGTAGTAGTAGTAATAGTAATAGTAGTACGGCTAAAGTTCCCAAGGAAATTTATTAAGAAGGTACGGGCGTGCGGGCGGGGTATGAAAAGCTAGCCGGAAATCCAATAGGGCGACACGGCTGTCTCTCACCATCATTCGCTGAGAATTTGGAGATAGTCCCTCCCACCTACCCCATCAAGTATCGGAAGCGAATTAGGAAAAAAAAATGTAAAAATTATCCGGAGGCCTACAATGTCAAAATGCATATAAAAAGGCCGCGACTCCACGGAATCGAGAGGTTTTTCTCCTTAGTCTTCTTCCTGTATCGTTTTTAATGGCTACTTCTGTTCTCCGTAACGTGTTTGCATCCCCTGTCCCCTATAACCAGCTGTTCTCGCTTGCGGGGAAAACTGCAATCGTGACTGGGGGTTCCGGTGGATTAGGTCTGACTGTGTCCAAGTACCTGCTACAGGCAGGTGCTTCCCTGGCGCTCATTGACAACAATCTGCCTAAGCTGGAGCCGGCGGCAGCTGCTCTTGGTGAGTGGTACAAGGCAGAGGCCAAAGCCGTCTCTGGCAAGGACCAGCTCGAGCAGCTCATTTCCTCGTGGGCCTGTGATATCTCTGACCCCACACAAGTCGCAAACACTATTGCAGCGATCCGGAAGCACCACGGGGTGCCGTTGGATATTCTGATCAACACAGCTGGGTTCTGTGAGAACTTCCCTGCCACCGAGTACCCGGCTGCTAACGTCAAGAAGATCATTGACGTGAACCTGAACGGCGCTCTGTTCACGGCCACTGAGTTTGCCAAATCCCTTATCCTGGACAAGCACCCGGGCTCGATCATTCTCGTTGCGTCCATGTCTGGCAGCATTGTGAACTTCCCCCAGGCACAGACTCCTTACAATATGTCCAAGGCGGGAGTCATCCACATGGCCAAATCCCTAGCATCTGAATGGGCCCAGCACAACATCCGGGTCAATTCCCTCTCTCCTGGGTACATCATGACGCCGCTGACCAAGGCCATTATCGAGTCGGACCCCAGGCTCAAGGCTGACTGGGAGAGTAAGGTCCCGCTCGGTCGCATGGCTGACCCTTCAGAGTTCGCCGGACCTATCCTGTTCATGGCATCCCAAGCATCCTCTTATATGACGGGCCACGATCTCATTGTAGATGGAGGCTACACCGTTTGGTGATGGCCCCACATCGCAATAGAAACCTAGATTATACGCTAACGACCAAATGAAAAGAATAGAATTGGAATAGAAATGGCATTTTATTCCTGACACTTAAATAATATGATAATAATAATAATGTTGTTAACTCTGTTTTCATTATTCTGCGCTGTTGTGTGGTATTGCCCTTTTGCTCTAGTAGATCTTCTTCTTCTCGTCAAGACTTATGCGGCCGGCTCCGGAGTTAACCAGCAGTATCAGCCCTCCAACTATGCTCAGCGTCTGGAAATGCTCGTATCGCAGGAAATCCCTAGTGGGGTTATGCGCCGGGTACCTCCAGTACGGGTTTGTGATGAGGTTCTGTATCGACAGCATAACCACCAGGAAGAACGCGCTTAGCCGGGCTTTGAAGCCAACTACTACCATGATGCACGCGACTAGTCCGCTGACGTTGAACACCCCGCCTATAAAGGTCCATTTCTTTGTAAGCATATATGCCAGGAACAGGAAAATCAGCAGGATCCTGCCAGTGAGCTGAAAATACTTGCTTTTATCCTTGTCTTCGATCAGTGGCAGTCCGGGAAGGCTCAGCCCGCGCTTGTCTCGAACAAACGCATCAGACAGCGCCAGCAGCAGCCCGCCGATTAACGACAGGTTCCTGAAGAAGAATTGGAAGTTAAAGATCAAGCCATACACTACTGCCTGCGAGATCACAACAAACAACAGAGCGCCAATGCCATATTCCATCCGCTTCTTCAAAATCACACAGAACGATCCCATCACCATGCAAACAACATTCAGCCCCAGGAAGAACACCGCTATGTAGTATGGGATATGCTGGACATTCCAGATATAATGCACCTGATCAGACCACTGGCTGATGATCCGGATCGCGTCCTCCAAAAACGTCGCGACAATCAGAAAACGCCCTAGCGTGGGCATGTAAGGCTTCACGGGACCCGCAACAACACCAATCATGTTATCAATCTGTTCTGTAATCCCCTGCACAGTGCGCACCGCAGCCATAAACCCACTTACTTCGTTACCGCTACCTCCACCACTGCTACTACTGGTCCCGTAGTTATGTCGTCGTGAGGCGTCCTCGTCGACTCGTGACATCGGCATTGTGTCATACCTGCTGGACCTGCCTGTTCTCATCGACATCCTTTCTTTCGCCAGTTCGCGCCGTTGGTCTTGGGGTATTTTATTAGGAGTATTGAAAGATATTGCCTATAATATAAGGCTCGTGTTGTGGAGATGAAAGAACACGTACAAACTTTACCTAAATACGACGATGGCGTAGATACCGCGGTAAATCTCAGTACTGGGTATCGACAAATTTCCATTATTCCAACCTTCCACAACAAGACTTTATTATTATATCCAGCGTTTAAGCTGTAAAAAACGAGGAAACGAAAAAAGGTATAAAACCAAAAAAGTAGACGAATCAGATGACCGCGACAAAACCACCGCTTGCTGAGGATGTCGCTGCTGTTGTGATTGAGAACGGTTCGTCGTGGACTCGCGTGGGGTTCTCTGGCGATATCCTGCCGAAACACATCATTCCTACCGTGTACGCGAAGGATAGTAATGAGCGGTACTATTTTGGAGATGACGAGATCAATGCCCCGGTCGCCGGTAAGGAGATTTATAGTCCAATGGCTGACGGATGCGTACAGGACTGGACCGCAATCTCGCGGCTCTGGCATTACATCTACGATGAGAAACTTCAAATCCCTTCGAATGAACTGCCGTTGATAACTACCGAACAAACTTGGAACCCGTTGACCAACAAGCAACGCGCTTTGGAAGTGGCATTTGAGGAGTTTGAAGTGCCAGTTTTCTCGCTGGTGAAAACACCGCTGTGCGCAGCATATGAAAGCGCGAGGCCCACTGCACTTGTGATTGACGTTGGCAGCGCAGTCACAAGCGTTACGCCAGTAGTCGACGGCAGTGTAATTACAAAGGGTGCATTCCATAACAGATTTGCGGGAGACTTTGTCAATCTACACATTCTGTCGCACATGGAGTCACGAAATATACCGATAACGCCTTCCTATCTGGTTAAAAAGAAGTCGTTGCTGGATCCTGGGCAGCCGGCGGCGCCAGTTATGAAGTCGTTTGAAGGAATCACTCAAAGCTTCCATTCTTACCAGGTCGCGCAAGTGATCGAAGAATTCAAGGAAACCACATCCCAAGTCAATCCTCTCCCATTCTCGAGTGCTCACCAGTTGTCTCGGTTCAGTCGACCGTTTGAGTTCCCGGACGGATTCAATCTATCGTTTGGTCCTGAGCGCATCACTTCAACGGAGGCTCTATTCAAACCTGTGCAGTATGCTATTCCTGGCGTGCTGCTCCCCGAGGGACCTAACTATGGATTAGGTGATTTATTATATCAGTGCCTAAGCAAGCTAGACACAAGCCCTGAGATTCTCGCGAGCTTGCTCAGTAATATTGTAATCTCTGGCGGTACCAGCTTACTACAAGGACTGACGTCACGGGTAGAGTATGAGCTAAGCGAGTTGTTCCCGAACTATAATTTCAGGTTTTACGTCGCGCCAAGCGCAACTGAACGGAAGTGTGTAACTTGGACGGGTGCAAGTATTCTAGGTAGTTTAGGCACTTTTGATCAATCTTGGGTTACAAAACAGGATTATGAAGAGTTCGGAACCGAGCTAGCCGAAAAGCGGTTCAAATAGACTGTATTATTATTATTATTGTTGTTATTATTATTGTTATTATTATTAACGTTATTAATGTCTTTATTATTATCATGACTAAAACCTTCAATCTTCTTCTTCTTCATCGTCGTCTTCTATGGTATTCACGGCAACCGTAGGTATGTCCTCAAATATTTCTTCATCATCATCTTCGTCGTCCTCATCATCGTCTTCTTCGTCTTCTTCCTCCTCTTCCTCCTGTTGCTTGGCAGCCAGCTGAGCGTAATAAGCCGCTAGTGCATCTTCGTTCGCCTTGTCTTCTATCGACTGGTCAGTGGCAGCAACCAGGCCGGGATCTTTGACATCCTCTCGATCTACTACCTCATTCAGACCAGTAAATCCAGATTCAGTCTTGACATCGGAATCAAAAAGAGTCTTTCCCACAGTGCTTTCAACATGCCATGTCGGCAATGCGTTTTCCTCTGCCAACCTGGCCTTTTCTTCTTTCTGGTTTTTATCGATCTCGGCAGTCTCTTGGTCAGATGTGATGCGCACCTGAAGGGCAGAAGCTCCATTCCGGATCGCGCTGCTAGCAGTAGTAACAGAGGACCTCTGAGTATCTCGTCCCTTGTTTTGGCCTGGCATTAGCGTCGCCGAAGGCGCCGGTAATGCGGTACTTAATGAAGACTGGAAGGTATTCTCGGGTATATAAGTCTCGTCAATCAGCTTTAGCGAGTCGATAATAGGTTGGATCTGGCTCATCAGTAAGCCCAGCTTCTCTTGATTTACTTGTGATTCAGACGAGCTATCGTCTTCACGTAAAACGTTCCCGCAAACCTCACAGATGAACCCCCCCATCTCTGGCGAGAACCCGCCAACAATGTCTATTGTGCTGAATCGGTTCTTACAAACGTCACAGATATAACCCTGGGGCTGGGCATCTGCACCCATCTGTTCTTTAAGCTTATTCACTATGCTATGCATTTTCCATTTGATCGCATCGATGGCCTCGGTGAAATGGATATAGTAGTATGTTTTACTGAGCGGCCTCAGTGTATGCCCGGTTTCCTTTTGAACGTAGTCGCACAGAAGATGGTCTTCCTTGAGTTTGGCACATAGCTGACGAAGGTCCTTTCGCTGAATCCCCAGCATACGGTTCAGTTCTTCATCGGTCAAAACCCCATGGATCAGTAGCGCATCCATAATAAGGATACTCCGAAGGTCGCAGAATCCCCTCGTAACATATCTGATCAACCGTTTGACCACCTCCATTTCGCGTACCTGAAAATGGAATAAAAATCGATGATGATGTTTGTGTCGAGTTCCCAAACTTCGTATTTATCAGTTCAACTGTCATCTACTACTAACAGCTAGGGTCCAATACCTAATTGGTAACTAACAACAGGCTGACATAAATAGTATACTAGTGAGTTCATTTGCTAAGGCTATATGTATGTCGCAGGGCTATTCAAATTTGTAAGGTACAACATTTAGCTCAATAATAGGGCGCGACTTACCCCAACATGAATTTCCTCTTAAGGCCAACCCTTACCCTGCTAAAAATTTATAGACATATTGAACGATTGATGATTCAGAAGTGTTTTTAATGATAAATATTCGAAGACGAACATTTTTCATTGGAACTCAATTAGGTATTAGAATGTCAAGTAGTATGCCTACCCCTCCTACTCCTACTGTAGGGGTTCAGAGTGAGGGTATCGCTTCCAAAAAGGATAAAAATGTTCAGTTTACCTTGAAAACCCCGAAAGGAACCAAGGACTGGTCAGATAGAGATATGACAATCCGAAGTGCAGTGTTTGATACTGTCACAAGGGTGTTCAAACGTCATGGAGGTGTCACCATCGACACTCCAGTATTCGAGCTACGGGAAATCCTGTCCGGGAAATATGGCGAGGACTCCAAATTGATATATAATCTTGAAGATCAAGGCGGTGAGATGACTTCGTTAAGATATGACTTGACTGTGCCGTTTGCACGGTTTGTGGCTATGAATGGAATACAAAATATAAAACGGTTCCATATTGCCAAAGTCTACCGAAGAGATCAGCCTGCAATGACAAAAGGAAGAATGAGAGAGTTTTACCAGTGCGATTTCGATATCGCGGGAAGCTATGATAAAATGGTTCCTGATGCTGAAATTTTGTCAATTTCAGTCGAAGGACTAACGTCCTTGGGCATAAATGACTTCACGATCAAGGTTAATCATAGACAGATCCTTGATGGTTTGTTTGAACACTGTGGAGTAAAGGAAGAAGATGTTCGCAAAGTGT
This sequence comes from Diddensiella caesifluorescens, assembly GCA_030558955.1. Taxonomy (NCBI): domain Eukaryota; kingdom Fungi; phylum Ascomycota; class Dipodascomycetes; order Dipodascales; family Trichomonascaceae; genus Diddensiella; species Diddensiella caesifluorescens. Next base: position 20,386 of record JAKTQR010000019.1, read on the forward strand.
CAAGCGCTGTGGATAAGCTGGACAAATCCCCCTGGGAAGAGGTTAAACGTGAAATGGTCATGGAAAAGAATCAACCTGAAGAGGTCGCCGATAGGATCGGTGAGTATGTCCGTATAAAGGGGTCCGTTCGTGATGTTCTTGACAGACTGAAAGCAGATAAGGAGCTAATTGCAAATAAATCCGCTGCTGCGGGAATCGAAGATATGCAAACTTTACTACCGTATCTCGAGGCATTCGGCATTGAGAAGTATCTCTCATTTGATTTATCGCTCGCCAGAGGACTCGATTATTATACGGGTTTGATCTATGAAGCTATTACATCTGCGTCTGCACCCCCACAAGTATCTATCGAAAATAAGAAAAAGAAAAAGAAGGCAGATGACGACGATAACTCTGATAATGTCGGAGTTGGGTCCATCCTTGCCGGCGGACGATACGACAACCTCGTAGGGATGTTTGCTGGTACTGCGAAAAAGAAGGTTAGCATTCCATGCGTTGGAGTTTCATTCGGTGTTGAAAGGATATTTTCAATTATTAAAGCACGAGATGGGCTATACGACAAGGCCCGTCCCACATCGACCCAAGTGTTTGTCATGGCCTTTGGTGGTGGGCCAGAATGGACTGGGTTCCTCCAAGAGCGAATGTCGGTTACAAAACGATTATGGGAAGGCGGAGTTGAGGCCGAGTATATGTATAAGGCCAAACCCAAAGGTCAGAAACAGTTCGAGGCGGCAGAAAAGGCCGGATGCCCGTTTGCAGTTATTCTCGGCCAGGAGGAGTTTTCAAAGGGCCTTGTCAAAGTCAAGGAGCTAGGACTAGGTGAAAATGCAGATCAAGGGGTTGACGTCAAAATCGAAGATGTTGTCTCTTACTTGAAGGAAAAAATTGAGCATAGGCGGTCACTTGATGAATCCCTAGAACTACTCTCATTATAGTATATAGCTTTCTCTAGAGTCATAAGTATTCAGTCTATCCACGTCGATTCTGATGTTCTTCTAAAAACTGTCGTAACCTTGGCACTTTCATCTTAACCATGAATCGTTCTTGCTCCACAGGAACGGGCCTATCGAACGCTGCGTTGGCCACAGCCACTCGGTGCAGTGGAGGCCGGCCAGGAGATGAGTATTTTGGATGGGCCATTGCTTGTTGGGTAAGGTGAGCGGGCAGACGTCCTCGTCTACCTGACGGTCGCTCGCCGCTATCATTTTCATCATCACTTTCCTCGATTGATTTGACTTGGTTTTTCAGTAGCTCTAGATGGCGGTCAACACCACCAGGCAAAACTGAAGAGTACACAGGGGTTCGAAAAGTCCGAATTGATTCTCGTAGATCAGGGAGCATTCCTGCGCCTCTTCGCCCAGCGCGGCCCTGGCGTCTTTTCCGCCTACTGTCTCGATCTCGGTCCTTATCCTGGCGGTCCAACTCATTTTCAGATATCTCAAATAATAGCGGAGAGAAGTGTTTGATCAACTGCTTGGGTCTCAGGAATTCGTTGTCCCTTACTATTGGACATAGTTCCCGACGGATATCATCATCCTCCACTGGCCGTCCATCAAATGTATGCCCCACCAGAAACATGCTTTTTGTGTATAGCTGAGTTTGTTCCCGTATTGCATGGGCAATCGCAGTGGTAAACTCGCCAGACAAGCTCAAATCCTTACACATTGCCTCTGCAAACGCTTCAGGATTATTATCAGCACAGTTCATATCCCATTCGAACTGATCGACAAGATTATGCTGACCTACCGTGATATCCAACTTTATTACAATTCGCATATCCTCATCACGGTACAGATTCGTCGAGGTGTATTTCGGTTCAGAGATATCAGCATATGCATGCGGGTGGAACTCATTTACCTGCTCGGCAATACTACTGATAATAGCCGGCGCCAGCGATAACGGCAGCGAGAAGTCTTCGAGCAGGTTTTCACAGAATTGGTTCACAGAGATTGCTTTTTCGTTTAGGTTCCATGTAAATGTGTCCCGCAGCCTATACTTATCCATGTCGAAATCTATGCGCAGAGGCACCAGGACCTCCGGTAAGGACGATACCAGTTCAATCTGTTCTCTAGTTAATAATATATCTTTCGCCTGTCGTTTACCATGCTTCCTATCCCTTGGATAGTGAAGCTTCACCACATTCCCAGTCCACCCGTTTCCGTAGCCAGAGTATCCATCCTGGAAAACTGCGCTCGGCTGATTCTGCCGTATGGCCTGTAGCTGACGATAGTACGCAATCTCGATCTGCTTCCTGCGTGTTATGTCCTGACTCCGGTGAATATCTCGTTGAAGCACTTTTTCATATTCCGCATCCGCTTTTATGTAGCTTCGTAGCCGTTTCACCTCCGGGTCTTCGCTTCCGTCTAGGTTTCCTAAAGCCTTAAGTATTTCATCTGGTGGCGAAATCTCTATTCCGTTATTGAGATTCTGCGGCCGCTGCAGTTGTTGTTGAGGTTGTAATTGTTGCTGCTGTTGCGGAGAGTTCGGGTTATATGGAGACTGCCCTGGTTTGGGATATGGAAACCTTTGAGCGGGGGACCCATTTGCTGCAGGCGAATAATATGGCTGTCTAAATCCAGGGGGATTACTGTTCCCTTGGTACTGCTCTTGTCCTGGAGATGATTGTAGTCGCTGTTGAGCTGGACCACCGGGTTGCTGCTGTAACTGGACTCCACTATAGATATTGCCTTCATTTCCCATATACTTGTACTGGTTATTAGGATAACCTGGCGGGTACTGGTATGACATGATGTGATTATCGTCAATAACTCAGCCTGATGAATCTGACGAAACCGCGTTTGATGTTGATTTTAATATTGAAGATGTCAATTGTCAATTTGAGGTGAACACAGAATTCCCATTATCCCATAAAATTGCATATGGTGGTACCTAAGATACGCTTATCCAACAATTTACCGTTATACTTGCAACTCCAGCTCCATCGCCAACATTAGGAATGCCTACTTATAACGAGCCAGAATCAAATGGCTCGCAAATGGAGGAATACGAAAAGATGAAGAAGGAGCTAAAGGATCTTATCAGTAAAAAGCGCAGCTTAGACAAGAACCTGGTACGGTCTATTGCATGCTCTGCTTATATAGAAAACTGTAGTCTAATCAGAGTAGAATAACCTTGAAGAACAGATACACAAGTTCGAAGGCGCATATCTCGAAGAAACGCAGAATGGAAACATCGTCAGAGGGTTTGATAACTACATCAAGGGAAACCAGAATAAGCGCCGGGCGAATCTGAATGAGCAGGACCGTATCTTTTCGCTAAGCTCTGCTGTCTTCCTGAAGGTAAAGATGAAAGAGGAAGATGACAAAAACATATAAAACATCTATGAGATACACACTGTAGCGCGACAAGCGGGGTCTCAAACGATACAGCCTATTTATTGCAAAGACAACGATTAACGTTTTCTCTAGCTTCTGTAATCACCATTAATGGTAACGTATCTAATTTTATTAGTAAAAGCGATGACCAGCAAGTCTCAGAAAGACAACAGTTCTAACTCACTCGTGGCTCAAGTCACAGGTCCAGAACCGAGCACTTTGTCCTCCTCCAGTTCCAAGCGTTACCTTGATGCACAGATCCTCCAGGGCCAGAATCTCGCTTGCACGGTCTTCATCTACAGCTTCTGGCTCTCCGTTCACCAAAAGTTTCAGCTCAGGAGAGCCATCCGTGGGGACAAACGACACGCTAGTACTGTAGGGGTCGACATATACGTCCGCATAACCAGTAGCACACAGGATCCGGCCCCAATTAGCATCTTTGCCATACAGAGCAGTCTTCACCAGCGACGACGTAGCTATCGAAGAGGCAACCTTTTTAGCATCCTCATACGTGAGAGCGTCTTCGACATTGATTGTCACAAACTTGGTAGCTCCCTCCCCGTCTCTCACTACCAGCTGGGCAAGCTCTTCGGCGAAATCTGTGATAACACGTTGTATTACCTCGAAGCTACTGGTATTCTCTGTTATTATCGGCCCGCCTGCGACGCCATTGGCTAGAATGGCTACTGTGTCGTTGGTAGAGGTATCACCGTCAACGCTGATTGAGTTGAAGCTTCGTTCCGTTGCATACGCAAGAGCCTTAGCCAGTGCACCTTGCTCAACAGGCGCATCCGTGGCAAAGAACCCCAGTAGGGTCGCCATGTTGGGGTGGATCATTCCGGCGCCCTTCGCCAGACCCGCTATTCTATACGTATGGCCATCGACCGTGAATTCTTTTGACGTGAGCTTGGGGAATGTATCAGTCGTGCATATTCCTTTGGCACAGTCTAGCCACGACTCGTGGCTTGTGCCTAAACGGTTCGATATGAGTTTTGGGATTCCAGCCAGGATTTTGTCAATTTCCAGTCTCTGGCCAATGACACCCGTTGACATCACCAAGGTCTTGATTTCCTCGCAACTGTGCCCGGTGAGGGCCTCATCTGTGGTATGAGCCATAGCTCGCGCGTCCTGCAGGCCGCCCTCACCGGTGACTGCATTAGCACATCCGCTGTTGATGATAATTGCCCGTATGCCTTGTCCGTTGGACTCCTCGAGAGCACTTTTCGACACCAGGACCGGAGCGGCCTTGAAAATATTCTTAGTGAATACTGCAGATGCATTACATGGAACCTCAGATACAATTGCAGAGAGATCATAGCTGGATTCCTTTTTCACTCCGGAGTTGATACCGCCAACTTTAAACCCCTGTGGATAGACCCCTGACCTGGGGATATACCTACTCTTATCCGCAGCATTCAACAACCTGCTCGTACAAAAGTACCTCCCAGCATTTAACCTTATCCCCATACTGCACCGAGATCTATATCTAAGATGAGGGAAAAGAAAGATAGTCCTAGAGATGAGTCTTGTTGGACCCTAATATCTTGCCGGTCACGTGCCGACTTTATAAATGAAAAAAAAATGCCATTTTCAAGTTTCGCCTGCTTCAATACCAAAGAAAGAGACTTTTAAGAAACAAAAAAGACACCAAAACAAGGAATTGAAAGGAAATATGTCTGACGAAGGTAACCATTTTATGGGGAATGAATATTTTAGTGGGAGAAGTAACTAACAGCTAGTCGATTACTCTATTGCCAACTCTGACGTCGTCACCAAGTACAACGTTGCTGGCGACATCTCGGCCAGGGTCCTGGCCAATGTCAAGAAATTGGCTGTTGCCGGTGCCAAAATCATTGATCTTACTACTGAGGGTGACCGCCAGCTGACTGAGGAAACTGACAAGGTCTACAAGGGCAAGAAGGTCACCAAGGGAATTGCTTTCCCTACCTCGATTTCCCCAAACAACGTCGTGGCTCATCTCTCGCCGCTACCAACTGACAAGGAGGCCGAGATCACCTTGAAGGCTGGCGACGTCGTCAAGATCACTCTGGGTGCCCAGATCGATGGCTTCGCTAGTGCGGTTGCCGACACGATTGTGATCCCCACAGAGGGATCTGACGTCGTGACTGGTCCTGTTGCCGATGCCATTACTGCTGCGTGGTACGCCAGCGAGGCCGCCCTTCGTACCATCAAGCCAGGAAACAAAAACTGGGACGTGACCTCTGTTGTGGGCAAGGTGGTCAAGGAGTACGGATGCAATGCCTTGGAAGGCATGCTCACCAACGAGCAAACGAGAAACGTTATTGACGGAAAGAAGCGAATCATCATTAACCCCACCGAGGAGCAGAAAAAGGGATTCGAGACCTTCACCTTTGAGGAGGGCGAGGTGTACGGCGTAGACATCCTCGTCACCACCGGCGACGGTAAGTGCCGCCCAGGTGAAACCGCTACCACCGTGTACAAGAAGGCCGATATAACCTATCAGCTGAAGCTTAAAACCTCCAGAGCCATTTTCTCCGAGGTCCAGAAGAAGGCTGGCTCGTTTCCCTTCTCGTTGAGGTCTCTAGAGGATGCCAAGAGAGCCCGCATGGGACTGAGCGAGTGCCAGAACCACGGCCTGATTGTTCCCTACGAGGTCATGTACGATAAAGAAGGACAGACTGTTGTCCAGTTCTTCACGACCATTGCGTTGACCAAGACCGGAACCGTCAAGTTCTCGTCCCCAGTGACTCCCGACTTCACCAAGATCAAGTCTGACAAGAAGATCACCGACGAGAAGATCCTGGAACTGCTCTCGCAGCCCCTCAAGGCGAACAAGAAGAAGAATAAGAAGAAGGAAGCTGCTGCTGCCCAGGCTGTGCCAGCCGAGGCGACCGCCAAAGCTTAGATCTTTTACGGGAGGCCTCTTTAAATAAGTGAAACTAAACAGAAACAGAAAAAAGTAAGCTAAAATAACATCAAGCTATAAATGCTATATCGTAATTCGCATGGCTAACTGAGTTGGTTTTTGTGGTTATTCCCAATGCTAGACAGATCAAAGAACTCAACTTCCTGTCAACGACTTTTTTATATCGCGCGTCACGAAATACCCACCAGGCGAACTAGGCAGTTAAATACCCATTTCGCACTTTTTAAAGTGAACAGATCCTTTGGTACGGGAAAGGATAGTTTCTACGAGGAGTTGTATACGATCCTGCTGGATTTTCGTGTCGGGAGAGGGGTCGTGGCTCCAGGAGCAGGCTTTTTTGTTGCACCGGACGGAGTACCTTTTTTTTTGTGAGAGGAGCTTTCTCAGATCAGAATCTGATTAGGCTAGTACGCCTCTACGGGGATCACTGATGGCTCCGAGTCAATCCTGGGAAGAGCCAGAAATCCCCAGCCCCAAGCCCGGGGTGACGGGATTTCCTATTGAAGCTGGGCCCCCTAGCAAAATGCTGCCCAAAGAGAAGAAGAAGTCTAGTCCACACGACAAGACCGGCGTGTCGGACTTTCTCAAGAGCGAGAGCGACTCGCTGAGCGCGTCGCCTTCGGTTGACGACCGCAGCAATCTCTCACGATCTGTGACTCCTGTTCACGAAGAAAAGTTTAAAATCCGGCTGAAAACAGACTTATACGATTCAGTGGCCAAAAGCAGCAACGTGCGACGCTCTTCTAGGGTCTCTGGCAATAATTTCAACTACTACGAAAAGGCGCGTGAAGATTTGGGTGTTTCAAGACCAATCAAACGAAACCGATCCAGCAGTGCCACGCCTGAGAAGAACAAAAGCAACAGCGACATTCATACCAACGGGGGACGGAAGGAAAAGAAGGTTAAAGTGACAAAGGTTATAACGTACGCGCTTCGTTTGTATTTAACGGTCTTCTTCCTAAGAGACCTTCAGATAGACTAACTAAGACCTAGGCCCCGGAAAAACCGCGAGAACAATCCATTTGGCTATGCAGCTCCAAAGGACTTAGCGGGCCTACCTAGACAAAATGCTGTGACCGTTGCTGAAGACGATCCAACAAAGGTATTTAAAGACACTATTTTTTTTTGCTGTTTTTTTTTGCTTTGTTCTGAAGAACCCTCTAACAAAAGCAGACTAATAATGATTACTGTTCGAGTTGTGGTGGATCTGGCAGATTTCTTTGTTGTGAGACCTGTCCAAGATCGTTTCACTTTAGTTGCGTGGATCCACCATTCGACGAGGATAGTTTGCCGGATGGCGAGTGGCACTGTACGGAATGTTACACGCGGCGGTATCCACCGATTCCATATAATAAAGGCACGCTTTTTGGGCCTGCGCTAAATCAACTACAAAGAAGAAACCCTAGACAGTTTAGACTGCCCAAGCGGATACGAGAACGATTCGAAGGCTATACCATCAATTCATTGGGCGAATATCAAGACGATACTAAGCCGGTCAAGCCATCTAAGGATAGCGGTGATGACCCATTACGACTGCTAGATAAAAATGGGAACCCGATTTTGTGCTTTAAGTGTCAGATGTCGGCGTTGACTGGAACGCAAATGGCTATATGTGATTCTTGCAATCAAGCGTGGCATATTAACTGCCTGGATCCTCCGATTTTTAACGTTGGACCCAGATGGAGATGCCCTAATCATGCGGACCAGGCGGTCAAGCTGCCCAGGAGACCCAAGAAGGCTAAGATTATTGACACAAACCTTAGACGGGGGTTTAGAAATAACGGAGATATCGAAGTTTCTGGGGTTTCCAAAGAAAAAGATGACGAAGGAGACGAAGTGGAGGAAACTGTTCAGGAAATACCATTTTTCGACGTCGAAGATTCTCCCACTGGTGTTCTTGCGAAAATGCCCAAGAATGTTGAACGAACGTTTAATATGGATGGGATCGTCTACCGGCTGCCAGCGGATGGCATCAAGCTAGATTTTATTGATGCGGTTCATATTGCAAATGAAGACCCGTTCTCGGAAACTCGACGATCGCAGATTCTCATGGCGTTGGACGAGCTTGCTACAAAACCTCCTGAGGTTAGGGAAGGAGTCAGAGATTTGTGCTATCTGAGTGCCCAAGGTACTATGGATCCGATTATATCCACTACCAGGCATAATTTATCTTTATTGTTAGACGCCGCATTGGATGTTGGGGAAGTGAACAAAATTCCGAGCTGCGATTATAAGTCCGAGGAGCCTATCGAGGGATTTGGAAATAACTATAAGCAGAGTTCAAGCCCTGATAATCATAGTACCAGTAGCAGCCTGACGGCGCTATCATTGTTGACGGAATCGTCATCTATAGATTTGGAAAGCCCAAAGGATCGGGAACAGCTACTGGCTGTTAAAAAGCTTATGGAGTTTAAGGGCAAGGATAAGCTAATGGCGTTTCTTTTGGATGAAGAGCGATAGCAGCCTTTTGGCTCTTTTATAATATTTATTTATAACTTATGCATTTGTAAATACTATATTATTATATACTCACTCAGAATCAGATTCAGACTGGGAGCCGGAGGAGGTTTCACCTTCGAGAACGGCATAATTTACAGTCTTCCGGGTCCGACCGCTGCGCCTTCGAGAGGTTGGCTCGGGTTTAGGCGTAACAGTTTTTTTCACTTTTTTGGATTTCGATGACGATGATGAAGATGGATTGGAGGCTCTTTTTGTACCACTAGTCTTCCTTCGCGGCGCAGCAACTTCTCTCTTGACAGTGTCAACTTTTGGATGTGCCATAGCAAATTGTTGCGAATGGATTGCCTTGCGTATGTCATCCTCAACAGCACTGGCTATTGATTTGGGGATATAAGAAGTGCTTGCAATGGCCTGACCAATTTTAGGATTCGGCAGCGGGGTGAATACATCTCCAGGAAGCGATAAAGTTCCGGGCCAGGTTTGAATAATCCAACCCTTAATCTCCTGTAGACGCAAGATACAAATCTGCGCCAGGTCTGAAACCGCATATAAGGGGTTCAAGACTGGAGACTGATCGGTGATATCAACTTCGGCATCAGTCAAAATGTCGCCATACATCTTTACTCTTTGAGATAAGTAAAAAATCAAAGAGATGTTTTCATCAGTAGCAATCAATGAAAGATAGTAAATTATATATTTCGCCGCAAGCAAGAAATCTCGAGAAAGTTGCTCCTCGTCGTCGAATAAATCACTATGATGGGCCACTGCATGTAACAACCTTGGAAAACAGAGCTCCAAGGTAATGTCTGAATGCTGATCGCCGGTTGGGTCTTGTTTTCGTTGAAACTGCTGCTTTGCAAATCGCGCTCTGACCCATGTACTGACGTAAGTTAAGAAGGAACTATCCGGCTCATGTGCCATATAGAATACCAACGGTAAAAACCGTACTGCTGAGATTGAGCCATTCGAGATATATCTCGTTAATACATGAATAAACTTTTGTCGTACTGGGAAGCATGAATCCTGGGCAAGGTATGTTAATTTGATAATATCAACAGCTCGAATGCGCGAATTGTAGATTTCATACTTTGCGAGCTTGAGGATTTTCAGTCCAGCATCAAGCCTTAGGCGAGATTTACAGTATTCAGGCAATCCCTCATCTGACAGCATATCGCCTGCACGACTAACGCAGGTTATCAAAAGCTTGAAAACAGGAATGGAGCATCGATCAGCAGCTTCCCGATCATCTTTAAGGATCCTCAACCGGTTAACCAAAACTCTCAGTGCCATCAACCTCTGCAAACAGGGTTCATCCAATTCATCATCACTAATCCAGGCTTTGTCCCTTTTTGCATCATCAACGCCCTTGGCAGCATACTTAGCAGTTAAAATCTGATGGGTCACACATACCGTGATATCTTTAGAATAGTCTTCAAGTAGATCAGGGAGATGAAAGTATGTTTCAGCTAATGCCGCCATTTTTGTCGAGAACTTTTCGACTTTAATATTAAAATTTTTCATAATATCATGAACCAGCTCCCTCAAAAATCTTTCATTCTCCTTGCGAAATGCGAGCACCCTGACCGCTTGTTTGGCCTCAGTTATACTACCCTCGAGAGCAAATGCGCGCAGCGAATTTGATAAGTCACCAGGATCAGGCAATGAATCCGGGAACTTTTTAAATAGTACCCTGGCAGCCTTCAAAGATTTAACACTACCTTCAAATCCTGGTTTTGAACTTCGAATCACATTTGCCAGACTTGTCACTTCAGATTTAAGTAACGAGGGTAAGGCAGATGACATGTCAGTGAGTAAAGAAAGTGCCGTGGAGTTTAACGGATCATCAGAATCTTGGTATATCCGCGCGACAGGGGCCGAATTGCTTTTATTCCAAAATATAAAACTTGACCGATAAAGTAAAGGCTTAAAACAGGAGATCAACTTATCTGACTTTAGCCGTTTCAAAAATTCTTTAAGTGACTTTTGTACAGTTTTGTAATCAGATTCTGGATTTATGCATTCTCCAAAAAGTTTCAGGGCCTGGCGATCAGTTGTCTTTTTAATGAACAGTGTTATTTGCTCAGTGAACAATTGGGGGTGCGATGTCTTAGGAGCTATTGCGCGTATTAACTGATCCATTTTATCAAATAACTCTTCGTCCTGAGCACTCTCACCACCTTTGTAATCTTTCAGCAATTTCAAAAAGCTGTTTAAATACTTACTGAACATGATTTGATTTTGGTTTATCGAATTGAACGGAATTATAGCGTCATGTTCCACCAAGTTTTTGATACCAATCAATAATCGACGTGTCCTCTTCTCATCATCATAATCGCAAGGAAAAATCTTTTCACACAGGGCTATCAGAATTAACTCGTTAACCTCATTATCGTTAATATACATTAAATTCAACAGATGTGAAGGAATCACAGAGAATAATTCAACCACCTGTGCATCTGTACTATTCTCAATGTAGGGATAAGCAGAATTATACAGGTTACCAATGACTTCAAACGCAATTGAGCGTACACCTGGCTTTGTATCTCGAAGCCTTTCAAATAAGGTATCCAATGGCGTCCTCTTGGAAGTAATTTCCGCTCTTTCTCGATAAAGAATAAATTTGCTAGAAATGGTGTTTGCATTCAGGTTCCCGATCGCCCTGCATGCTGCTATACGGGCACGCTCATCATGATCATCCAGACGTTTATCAAGTGATGTCAAAACATTATCGACGGCTTCATCGGTTCTATTCGTAACAATATCTGAACAAGCCTCTATCCAAGCTAACCGAACCTCTGTTGATTTATCATGTTCCCTGCCCAACCAAGCTTTATATGTAGAGGAGTGCTCTCTAAGAAAATTCAATTGACTTGGTACATGGCCTAAAATGGTTCCGATTGCTTTTGTTGCCATCAGCCTCAAGTCAGTATTTTCTACAGATAGATTATGTTCCAGCTGGCCGATAACATTTCCGAGCAATTCAGGTACCGCTTTCCATATTTCAATAATCAGATTTTCCAGCTTTTGAAGGTTTTTCTCAACATCAGGTTTTTTATCTCCTTCGTCCTGGTCTGAGATTATCGGATTGAATGCTTCATTGAAATACTGATTAACCAAACGCGTCATAATATCCACGTTATCGAGACATAGTGTTTTGGACATGTTGTACCCCTTAGCCACCACTGGAATCGACTGATTACGCGCGTCCTTACTTTTAGGAGAGTGATTCAAAAACTGTGACAGAACCTTTTCGGTGATCTCTATCGGTAGCGTTTCCAGCTCTTCAATAAGCTGCGAGAGGATTGATGTCAACAGAAATTCTAACCCGACGACATGATCTTTCGTGTCCTTGGATGCTATTTCATAGAATAGATCAAATATCGTACGGACCAGTTCATCTGCCTTGGGGAGGTCTGTAACCAATGCAATACACTGGACTTGAACCAAATTCTCCAACAAATAGTGGTACTGTCGAAAATATGGAAGATCAGGCTTCTTCAAGTTTTGGAATTCCTTTACAAAGAAGTCAAAAATTGCCTTACCATGTTAGCTTTCTTCGCGTCAAAATTCTCCCTTCAGCCATAATTCATACTTACAGCCAATTCAGTTAATGTATACGGGGCATCCGGCGCAAACAAGCGAAGAACATCAGTAATACAGCATGCAACATAAGCCCGTATGCCCGCCTGTTTATTCGTTACCAATTGTACCAATTGCCCGGCCACGGGTTTCAAAGTCTCCAAATCAACTGCATCCTGTTCCAATTCAGAAAATTCTCGATGTAGCTCCTATAAAGGATTAGACAAACAATCTAAAATATCTTGATTCTTGTCCACAAACCTCCAGCTCCGAAGTCAAATCGCGATTATTTGTTATTTTTAAAAGATTTTTACTGAAGGAAAGAGCTTTGAGCTCCGATTCTTGTGCTGGTACAGTCATCTACCCCAGCCAATGTGTTGCGACCTGTATAGAGAAAACACCAGCTGCTCTTTATAGATTGGTATACGCCTTGCACACAGAAACACGTAGCGAATCACCTGGTTATGGGAAAATTGCTTTGTGTTGAAATATTTTGAATTCACGATGGCGCGTTAATAACTTCGATTCCAAGGTGCGATTTTAAAGAGTTCTTGATTCTTTATCTCAGTTCTTATTTAACCCACAACTCTTTTTGCCTGTCAGATTTCCACTAGATTTTCCCGATCCGTTGTTGGGGTAACCAGTTTAAAACTGTAATAAAACAGCATGACATCTGAAAGCTAGAACCTGTCGATGAATCATAAATGAATCTGCATGAAATGAATTATAAGGTTATTCAACTACTGTCATATATAGATCAAACTGGCGCTATTATATAGACTCTCCTCCGAACAGCGTAACACGAATATTGACGTGCTAGCCCAGAGTTCACAGGCTTGATCAAATTTCCAGAGTCGAGTTTCTTCCACTTCCTCTTTCATGTTGAATGCTCGTTAAACCCATTAATATATGTAGTTTCCCATCTAGATTGTTGAAAGACCTCTTGGCAGGCAGGGTACCAGAGTCTAGGGTAATATATTTTCGAATAGGTCTGGCAGCAAGCAGAGCACGAATGTCAAGTGAAGTGAATTAATAGGACAAGGCATAAAACTATAATAACAGCAATATGTATAACAGTATAGCATAACGAAAAGACTGTAAGATGAGATAATGCAGAATTACCATGAGCACAGCTTTTACCTCAACAGTCTGTATTTTCTAGTCCGTAACCTTACAGGAAATAGAACGGACGTAGCTGAAGTAGAGCGAAACGGCGAGACAAATGGCTAATACTGACGCGTATATCAGTCAAAACAAAATGGATATTAAATGCCCTGTAAAATGTATGGTAACAAAAGTGAAGAAACAAATATGAGTTAACTCTCAGAACTCACGCGTTTCTACAATATATTCAAAGAGGGGCGCCGCATCCCCAAGTTGCAATTGTGCATAAACAAAAGACAAGCGACAAAGTAAAATGTATGGCAAACGATAGCGTTACAACGCAGTCATACAGCGGACAAAGTGCTTTCCTTCTAAAATCTAGACCTCTCACTCAGATGAAGAAAGACCTAAATTGTTCCTACAATGGCCACTGACTATGCGTAAAGAAGTGTCTGCAACGATATGGAAATCTTTCTCATTGAATCAGAATCACAAAATTAAGTTCTTGTTGGAATCTTGGGTTTTGCTTAGCACATTCTGTTTGTTTTCGACTATACTAATAGAATTTAGTAATGTTGCCCAATTATGGAGAGCAAGCTATTAGCATATTAGAATACGTATCTACACAGAGGAGGACTGTGCTTTCACAAACATTAACAAATCGAGACGAACTTTTGCGAAACTAATGATGATCTACGAAAGACATATTACTACAAAAGCCATAGAGGGAAAAGAATTTGAGTTTTCTGAGCTTTTCTCAGACTTCACAAGCAACTGAAATGGATGCCTGCTTGCTTGAGAAGCCTTCATTCCTTACTTTGGGTCAACCTAGAATTGGAAAGCCAATGTCTCTAATCTACATCTTGAAATTCCTTGATGCATGTTAATTGAAAGACTCACCAAGAAAAAACCAGTACTATTTTCCAAATAGTATTTTGTGAGCACGGTTCAACAAGATATACGGCAAAGAAGGAATTGTTAATAATCCTGCTAGTCCGGTGAATGTCTTCCTCCACTGAGGTGGATGCCGACCTCTTTGTTCTTTTAGACGACACGGGGACATTGCATTCTGGTAATCCCTTTCTGTGAATACTGATCTAGTCGACCCGATTCCCTTAAGTGCGATCTGGAAGTCAGCCATTCCCGGAAGAGTTTCAGGATTTCATGGTTCAGAATTTTGCATTGAACCATGGGTTATATCGTTAATGGCCAGATTCGTTTCGCCAATCCCAACAAAAAGGAAACCCTTACGCGCAGAAGGTTGTCAACCTTTTATTCTTTCGAAGAATTCGGATCTTCACAGCTCTCGCTTTTAGTCGCCCTGTATGGAATCGATATATCACCGTTTGTGATTTTGCCGGGCAAAAACCCAGATAAAGATGAGGTTGATGTCCCGGAAAAATGGAAGATGAGTGGTTTTAATGATTTCATGAATACTTGTGCTTCTGAATCTTCTCCGGTACCAATGGATGTTATGCGTATGGGCCTCCTTGGTGGATCTGACGTTTTAGATCGACAAGCTATAAAATGCAACGCAGAAATATTGAAAAAGCTGCACCACCTGTTTTATGGAACTCGTTATGACAAATCAGATTCGATGATAGAGAGTCAGACCTCATGCATACATTTCGACAGCCTTTTACTGTACGATCAATATATCACCTCACAGTTTGTACCCTTGCAATGTAGCCTTGTGGGTCATCTCGACAGGCTTGAATTTGAGAACTATACGTCGATTTTAGACGATCTCATAATCCTTTTCACGTCTCGGTACGCAATTGCAGTCAGCTATGAGAAGTCTCTTGCACCGTCCAAACAATAAAGTTCCTAAAATCTCTGGAAGGGAACGAACAATTGATATTGCTTTTCTAATTCTGCTGAAATACCTGCTTATCATATCCAATATATCCGTATGCCTCAACGGATATTCCACAAGGAAGTCTTCGCCCTAAATCAGGAGTTGCTAGATGCCAAAAGGTTCCAGCATTGTATGGCAATAGGGCCCATTTACAGTAGACGTACATAGACTGGACCAGTCCAAAATTGAAGCGGGGATAGTTATGCATCTACTCGTTGACGAAACAACGGTCAAACGAGCAATTTCTAGAGGGTACATTCATATTGGAGGTACACCCGAAAGTGATTATCTCAACACCTGTTCCGAAGATCAGAAGAACTACTATTTGGAGATAATCCGCAGTATCTGCTCAGTAAGAAGATTGTATACCACTCGAGCTCCAAGCATCAATGCATCAATTAAAATTCATTTTTTTTCTGCTTAGCTTTGCCCTCAATCTCTCGTAACAACTTTTCAACATTTTCAATCCTGCTTTCCATGTTCACCAACACCCCATTGCTATTTGCTACGCGTTCGAGCCAAAATTTCATAACCTGAGCAGTCCTGATGCTCAATTCTTCTGAAATCCTAGTCATCGCCTCCAATTGTTCGAGCAGCGCAGGCAATTCGATTTGGAGCTTTGCAAGACTACCCAATACATCAGAACCTGGGAATTCTATAGAAAATATTCTTTCTAAAGATGAAATAATCGACGCCAGTTCAGGCTGCCTGGCCTCTATAATGCTAGCCTTTTGCTGAATACTGGGCTCTGCTGCATTTCCCTCGAGATTCGCATCCGCATCCCCGTTTGCATCTTCATCCAGTCTTTTCAGATCTTTCCATAGATCCATTGCTTTTCCATTAGAAAGCTCTATATATCATTATGCCGTTGCGGGCCACATTCAACGTACCATATATATCGGCAGTCAGATCAGATAAAGGCTCATTTCCCTCAAAAAGCCTATCAACAAGACTTTGCAACTCATCCACCTCAGCAAGGATTTTCTTATCTGAGCTTGCATCAGACGATGGGTCTAGGCATATCGATTCAAGGAACTCGATTCTGCTTGCCAGGGATTCAATCACAGCCGGTGAGGTTTCAAGAGTATTGGACGTCATACGCTAGGTATTGTGGTAAAATCCCACCCAACGTTTTTTGTAGTTGTGTAACTAGAGTTTTGTAGTGTTTTACATAATAAAACGAGTTAATAATAGTATTTAATTAAGTTTCTATAAGTAGAGTCAGTATGCTAGAACAAAATCTAAAGTTTTGCTTCTGTCTGTGAATATGTTGATAGATTTACAATAGGAGTAGGAGCTTCACTAAGCGATAACTGCGACTTGAATTCTGAAACCTCTGAAATCAAGATACCAGTGGGATATTCTTTTGAGGCCTGCCTTGGCTGTTCAGAGGGACATTGAGACTTCAAATGAACAATCAACTTCGCGCAGTGCTTAGATTTAGGTGCGATGTACCTATGGTAGAAATCTTGAATGTCCTTCTTGGTTAATGTTTTCAACTCGGATGCGTCAAGCTCGTGTTTGAAAAAATTGTAATAGCCAGATTGAATATGACTCCAGTATCGATCGCCTTCTTCCTTCAAGTTTTTCCGTTTTTCCAGTTTCTTCGCAATAAGTGCATCGACGTGACTATTAAAGTCCTCCTCGGAAAGGTTTTCTAAAATTCCCTCCAAGGATGAGAGGAAATGGTCGATTCGTTCCTCCAAGTAATCCGTCGTACATTCACTTTGAATTAGAACCCTATAACCCATTGTTGTCCTTGAAGTCCGAACACCACCGAATACAACGTATCCCAGTTGTTCCTTCGTTCGCAACTGATTGAACACCGGCTCAGCGGCAATTTGTGCGAAAAGATCAAGCTTAGCACGTAAAGCTTGGTCAGTAAATCTTCCAACCTGTAATGTATAGTCGATGCACGAGTTGATATTCTTTTCATCCTTCATATCAATTTCATAGAAATACGTCTTATTCTCAGGCAACAGGAATGAGCGGCCGAGGATACACTGAGACGGTGCTAAAGGAGTGGCATCTAAAATATCCAACGTGATTTCCGACACTTTAATTGCATCTTCTTTCGTGATGTTGCCAAATGCCATGATTTCAACTTGGAACTGTCGCAAGACATCGGGTATAAAAGCCTCAATGTGTTTAAGTTGGAGTCGCTCTAACTCTCTGATTTTATCTTCAACATGCCACGTATCCTCATTCAATAGGAAGTGCGTGTACTGCCCAATCTGATTATAAGGAACCGTATAACCGAAATTCTTATAGGAGCGCTGAGTTCTTTCCTTGATTACATCAAATCTGGATTCATCCAATTGAAGCGATTTTAGCTTCTTTAGGATCCTTTCAAGTAAAACTACGAGTTTGTGGTTGAAACCACTCACTGCAATCTCAATTCCTCCCTTTGTAGTTGAAACGTCATATCTTAGACCAGCTACTTCGGCATCATACGCGAACTCAACTAGCGAATCGTTTAGCAGCTCAATGAAAAGACTAGTTTTAACAGAATTCGCAGGAGTAGATTGTGCAAGTGGATTTCTTAACCCGATTCTAACTTCAGCCTTCGGGATCCAGAATGTATCATCCTTTTTATGCCAAAGTCTCATCTGCTCATTCTTCTTGATTAAAAATGGGTGTTTCAATTTCTCAGTAACTTCCCTTTTGATCACATCAAAGTCAGTTGCAATAAATTCGTTTTTGCCTGGCAAATGATATTCCTTGTTCGGCGTCACATTTTTTATACGCGAAATCAGATCACGATTGATATCCACAATGTTGTACTCAGTCCCGTACCATTTTTCCTTTAAGTCTAACCCTTTAAGTGACTGACCAGTCAGAAGAATCCTGAAATTTGAAGGAACAAGATACTTGATAAACTCATCAATCAAATTTCGATCATAATCGCGCATTAATGATAAGCTTAACAAATGTTCTCTTGGAAGCGAATATCGCTGCATTACTGACGATAATTTCGAGGTTGTCTTTGACGCACCGCTTTTCTGCATAAATTTAAAATTCATAGCAGAAATATCTTTGAGTTCCTCAAAAATCCATTTTTGAGCCGGTGTGTTAGAAAGTAGCTTCAAATATTCGAATATACCAACTACGACATGTTCATAGTTTTCGAGACCTTTATCTGTAAGCTCAACATCAATTACAAAGAAATCGGTGCCGTGGCAAATATGCTCTGCTCCCGCAGATAAATTATTCGCCCAACCTTTTGCTTTGAAGTTATGAAGCAATGACCCTGGACCTTCGTGTCCAATCAACTGAGAGTAATAGTGCGCAGGCTTTGCTCTATATACTAGACGTTGATCTGGAACTGGAAACGTCAAAACAATGTGCTTAGAGTCCATGACAGGTTTAGCACTGATCAATTTCCCTAGCTCCCTTGAGGTTAATGGAACACCATCATAAACTGGAGGTGGTCTGTTTTGATTCCTTACCGCAGAGAACTTCTCTACAACCCAATCATTCATTGTTTCAAGAGAATCTCTTCCGATTACGACGAGTTTCATGATGTTCGCCGAGTAATACTTATGGTAAAACTTCAACAACTCTTCCCTTACATCCAGACCTCGACTAGTTGGTTCCTCTTCTAGAGTCACCAGGTTCCCAGTTGAAAATTTATTGTATGGGTGATTCGGGTTAGACAAGGATCGGTCAAGCTGATGCAAGCGCCAACCATCACTCTGAAGATTTTTCTTATTTTCAGAATCCACTGCTCGGATTTCTCGATCTTTACCATCTGCTGAAAAGAGCGGCGCAATAAAAAACTGCGCGAAACGATCCAATGCACCCTCTAAGTATTCATGAGAGATCTCGAAGTAGTAATTCGTTTCGTCAGAAGATGTATAAGCATTTGAATGTCCGGAATGCTCGGAAAGATACTGACTGTACTCATTCTCCGAAGGATATTTCTCAGTCCCCATAAACAGTAAGTGCTCACAAAAATGGGCAAGTCCATATAAGTCATTAGGATCCGCAAATGAACCTACATTAACATCCAGCGCAGCAGAGGCCAGATCAATATCCGGATCATGGATTAAAAGAGCCTCCAGTCCATTGCTCAGAGTTATAACTCGATATGTACGATCATCTAGGCAAGGGCGCTCTAAGCTCGAGGTGACGATATTGGCCATATTAGAATAGATTGCATTTGGATTTTCCATTTCTTGCTGTGAGCTTGTTGTTCTTCTGATCAAGGTGTATTCAAGCAAACTTACCTTGATGTACCTTGGTGGATGCCCCCCTATTGAAGTTATATGAGTGAGATCTGTTGAGATAAGGTGAAAAATAAGCCAACCTGTTCACTGATTGTCTATAATAGAGGCTATTCCTTAAACCAGTCACAAGAATGTTCCTTGTAGAGCCAAATTTCATACAAGTGTCTACAGTACTTTTCTCTGCTAAATTATAATAAATCTCGGGGAAATTTAATCTTTGGATAAATGAGCCTCGGTTTTAAAGAAAATTCGCCGAAATCTATCTTCTATGGCTCGTTTCAGGTGTTGTATTGTTCGAGGAAGAACGAAGCGTGGTTGGTAGTCGATTACGAAAGCAGATATTAGGAGGGGGGATGAGGCTTATGCGAGATTTTCACTCACGTCTCGGAATATTAATAAGCCTGTATGATACCTAACTACAGATGTAAGATTAAATGCCTGAAGTCTAGGGTACTAGTGGTGGGATCCCGTCGAGGCATCTCAAGTTTGGGTGAATATGTATCTAGAGGACCGAAGATGACGGACCGAATCTTCGTAGCGATGTCATCTGGCGTGGATTCATCTACTGCTGCTGCATTACTGGCGGAAAAATATCCGAATAGAGTCTCGGGTATATACATGTGCAATTGGAGTCCTACGGCCAAATGCGCTGAAGAGGAGTGGAGGGATGTCCAGTCGGTCTGCAAGTCTATAAACATTCCATGCGAGCGGGTTAATTTCGAGCGGGATTATTGGACTGATGTATTCCAGCCAATGATGGATCTTTACCGTAAAGGTCTTACACCGAATCCTGATGTCGGTTGTAACCGGTATGTGAAGTTTGGAAGCCTGTTCTCGCATATTGAGTCTATCATGGAGAGATCCGAAGAACGATGGTGGCTCGCGACAGGCCATTACGCAAGAGTGGGTTTGCACAGGACTGGTAATACTCATCTCCTACGTCCAAAGCACCTTGCCAAAGACCAAAGCTACTATTTATCTACAATCCGCCCGAAAGTACTAGATCGGATTCTGTTCCCTCTATCTGAATACACGAAGCCTGAAGTAAGAGGACTAGCGCTGAAGTACCAATTACCCACGAGCTCTAAACCTGA
Source organism: Diddensiella caesifluorescens (assembly GCA_030558955.1). Taxonomy (NCBI): domain Eukaryota; kingdom Fungi; phylum Ascomycota; class Dipodascomycetes; order Dipodascales; family Trichomonascaceae; genus Diddensiella; species Diddensiella caesifluorescens. Next base: position 40,953 of record JAKTQR010000019.1, read on the forward strand.
TTCCCAGGGTTTGTGTTTTGTTTCTCAGGAGCACAGAAAATTTCGGAAATTCCTATCTGACTACTTACCTTCGACTCCTGGTGAAATTGTTACTGAGGATGGAAAGATTGTTGGTAAACACAATGGGCTATGGCACGCTACTATTGGCCAAAGAAGTGGAGTATCAATGCCGCAAGGTGATCCTAGGTATAAAGGAATCTGGTATGTGTGTGAAAAGGATTCGATGGCAAATCGAATAGTCATTGTGCAGGGGGAAAGTCATCCGTCATTGTTTCATCTTGGCGCCGGCAGCTCTTCGTTCCATTGGTTAGGGGATGATATAGATATCTCCGACCCCGCTGATCTATTTGTACAATATAGGTCACTTCAGGACCTTGAGCCAATAGCTAAGATTGAGTGCGACGGAATATCCTCAAAGTCTACTTCGCAGGTAAAAATCACCTTTGCACGGCCGCATCGGGCTGTAGCACCCGGACAGTACATTGTTCTCTTCAAAGGATCTCGCATACTAGGTAGTGGAATGATTGACTCTACTTTTAATGCAGACAATGGCTGTTCATTTCACAGATCATCTGCAACAGGGAATAATGAGATAAAGTTCATTTGAAACGGCTATTCATATTGTTCCTCGACTTAAATTCAACTGTAGAGTTGGTCGAATTTCCGGGCGTGAATGACAAAATAGAGTTGAGAAACCTTCGATATTCTCTGGCGGTTTGTTTGACTATAATGCCGGCTCCTGGATTGGCTCCCTATACCAGGAATTGAGGACTAATTGACCTTTTTGTTTGACGGTCATAATGCGAGTTATTCGTTTCTTCTTATTTGGAACAGCATGTGATATTTTGCCCGCTTTTTTTCGCAAGCGCTAGACGTCGTCTGCTGTTTTATTCGTACTACCTGCTGCATTGAAAACTATAGATTTGTTTTCGTCAGAATGCCCATGATCGTTTGGAGCTGAATTTGAAATGAGTGAGATGTTGAACACTTAATTCTACCCGCCGGGTTGAATCGCACATGTTGAGCTCTGTTTGTGCGACATATATATGATCTGAACAGCCCAGAAAGAATCTGGCGAAGAATTGATGTCAAATAACCCCAGGTCTCTTCACTGGTTCATACCTGCTCTAACTTTCAGTTCTTCATGTGATTGGCGACAGTCATCAAACGCGGTGATACTTCACCTCATGCTTCTTGGGCTAATGCGAACAACTGCATTGTTGATAATCATTTCAAACTTTAGTAGAAATATTTGTTCAATAGGAAACTATCGTCAGAGTTCTACAACTATGAAATCGTGGAGCCCGTTCTCGATCATTGATCTGATAGTTTTTATGACGAATGAACTATAAGAATCACTATAATTATTTTATGTGTGGTTTGATTAACCACCAATTGAAAAAGATCTATTTAGATTATTAACCGATTTCATACTGAATATTATGCTATCTGACTCGATCAATTGCAAATATACCTCGCATATCGTCATTGATCGTTAATACAGTAATGTAAATACAGCCGTTATGCGGCATCGGGGAAACCAAAGAGTCTGAGTCTCGGACAACCCTAACCTCCAGCTGTAGTGGATAAGCTTTCAAGTGTCGTTCTTCACCTTGTTAAGGGCCTGTTTTGATTGTCTTTCTCATATTTTGCCATGACTTGATGACGTGTGGTATCATAGTTCGAGCTGAATAGTACAAGATGCCGGATCTATTGAATCTGCCAGTGGAGGCTCTGCAATTGATATATCAAGTCTACTCTGAGGACATATCATATATCGAGAATCTCAGAGGGACCTGTGAGTATCTGCGCGAAGTTGGTGGACACAATTCAATATGGATCAAATACGCAAGGACTTTGTACGAAGAGATGAACCTCTCAGATGAGGAGATTTCCAAGATCGGTAGTCATATGGATGAGTGTCATATATTCCGAGCACGAAACAGAGAGATTGTTGAGGTTCTATCGGATGCTATTTTTAAGCCTAGCAAATCCAAGAATTATATTAATGACATTTGTAAATATGGAGCAAAAGGTTTGGCTATTCTGAATAAGATTGCCTATGATGAGACATTCAGACATCAGAATTCAAAATGGTGTACCATTGCACATTCCTACCTAGCCGATAAGTTCGTTCAAGGGATTCAGATCTCTAAGAAAATTCAGAGATTAATCGACATTAAATGCGCGGCTGATTCGGACGAGTATGATCTCCCTATGATACTGGATTCATTTTCCATGTCTTGTTCAGTTGATTTAGCCGAAGCGAGAGCAGCGCTGTCAGAAATCTCATCCCGGGGTGGAAACCGCCTGAATAGCATTCAGGCCATGCGCATTATTACTGGTGAAGTAACGCGGCAACTTGCTGTGCGCCGCTCCAACCCACGGCATAGTCACATTAGCGAAATTGGATTATACAGCTTGTTGGCCCTGGAATATTTTGGGCTGGACGTTAAGCCTGTAATATTTGAATGCGGAGTTTTTGGTAAAGTAACTGATCCGACAATTGAGGATGGGTTTTTCCTAGTTGATCCGGGAAGAAATGGCAAAATTAGAAATAAGGCTCATATTCTGCAGCTCTGTTCCTCATTAAGGTTAGCTCCACCGATTTCTTTCCAGCATGCTTCGAGACGCCAAGTTATCAAGTTGATAACTCATATTTGGTTACAAGGCCGTGGTGGCCACGGAAGCACCGTCCAGAGCATTCTGACAAAGATGGTAATTGCGAGTGACTCTCCTTTATCAATCTTCGATGCTTATTGTGACTTGGTTTCCGTTCATACTGGGGTTAGCGTACGCAAGGCTCCATTAGAACGTTCGGCCCGAGAATATAGAGACATGTCTATTAGCCCCAATGAATCAAAAATTCTTCTAGTTGTCGGTGCGATGCTTTCAATTCCTGGCTACGTACTTCCTGAATTTCACGAACCACATCTACTTTTGCAAACTGTCAGACTTAAGGAGGCCAAATGGGGACATGGTTTAATTGCTAGGCACAATGGCTCTGGGCTGATGGGTGCGGTCACAGGATTCGAAACCATCGAAGGTGGTACAACGGACTTCATCTGGCCGTACTATGCAAGCACTAGCGTGGCTAAAGCGTCGAGTCTCGACTGGGCGTTTCCGGATGTTGATGTTGATGGCCTTCCATACATGAAGAATACCGAATCATGGCTAGGAAATTATTTTATCGAGTTAGTTCGTGGCCCTACTACTGATAGTTTCAAGGGGATATTCAGGCCTGGAATCCTCGATTCGGAAGAACATCTACCTCCAGCGGACCTTGCCAGAATGAAAGAGGTTCAGAGACGCGTATACGAAGAAATAAGCAGCTGTTTCAGGTCGTCTAAAACATATTCCGGGCGGTATTTGTAATCTCGATAACCTCGCTATCATACTTAATTTCCAGTATAACCAATTTGCATTTTCATTTACTAAGCTCTTTCACGTCTAGAAATTGCAAGAGGGGCGCCACACTGCGTATAACTTCGCTGCTGAGATACAATTTACCGTTCAATAACTACTAACTACAGGCGAGTATGTTCTAAGAATTACTATTAAGTCTATTGGTCTCTGTATTGTATTGCACCTCACTTGACTCCTGAGTTCTAAGTACTTCAACTAATTATATATATGCGAATAAGCCGCTTGGTGGAAAAACTGGCTATTAACCAAAATATAATATTAGCGACTGACAGTGTGTGTTCCCAGCCAGCTAGCCAGCTATATAGCCATATTTATATATATTATATATATATTATATATATATAAATTTTAAGCCTCTCGCCCCCATATGGACTATTATTGATTGTCATCATTAGAGTATGCAATTGTTCACCAAGACAATAAACTACACTTCTGAGGATACTTCAAGAATCATCGCCAAATCGCTGTCTCGAATTGAGTCTCGGATAAAAGACAAGCTTTATGTGACAGTTGATGGATCTAACGTGCTGACAAGTAACCAATTGCGATCCGAGCTCTCGGCCAGACTTTCTGGAAAAGGGCGAACTAGTATCCGGCTGTTAAGCACTGAGTTCGACCTGGATTATGATGCTGTTCAGGGCATGGTGAAGGACCTAGATGGTGATTGGTATATTCAAAACGATTCAATTATAACATCTGGCGAGATTAATATAATTTGCGAAGGTTTATTGTCCATCTTGAATGAGAAGAAAACTGTGGACAGAGTGCAGTTTTGCGTAGATGAGAGAATCGATATTGGTATCGTTGAGTGGCTAATTCAAAAGCTTAATCGGACGGGAGATGCGATTATAGTGCTAAATGGCATGATACTTTACAGTAAGGAATACGAAAGAATAAAACGCAGCGTTACGCATCATCTGAACAATGTCCATACACCGTTTCTACTAAAGGAACTACAGGTGTCATCGGGTTGCGAAGATGTTGCTCCAGCAGTTTGGAATTCAGTGCGGGAGTCGATAGCCAAGTGGGTGAGATCGGGTGATTTGAACGGAGTCGTACGAGACGATATGTTCATCCCAGAATCGTATCGAGCGGAGAAGCTAAGATCATTCAGAGACGAACTGGCCGAAAACGGAATACAAAGCTTTGATAAACTCACCGCCCTTGGCATCAGGGATGTGCCGAAGTACCTTATGCAAACCTTCGACGATGGGGTCCATTTTGATTTGCCTGGGTATGCGGTCACTAGCAGGAAAGTTGATCATCTTGTAAGTATTGCCAAGGACCATCTGCAGAAGCATGGCTGGGTAGAGCTGTCCGATGGACTTGGTGGTGCAGTTATCGAGGCGTACGTGATTGCCAGGCTGCCTAAGACCATTACAGTTGAGAAAACTAAGGCACATACACTTCTTACGACTCCACAGTTTGTTTCTCGGGAAAAGGAGGAAATTGTGGCCTTCTCAGAGAAGGAGGCGGCGGGAAAAGAGCTAGATAGGAAATCTCACCAAGACTTTACAGAGACTACCATTCAGCAGTTTCTCAGAAACAGGATTGACGCGCCGGACAGCATCTCTGTATTTCTCTCGTCTCAGGCTATTAAAGACGCTCGTAAGAAGTACCTGGATACAATAGAAACAAGGATCAAAGAAGCACAGGAAAAGGCAGCGCAAGAATCACAACTCAAGCTGTCGGTCTACATAAAAGGTGCGGCATCGATAGAAACGTGCGACAAAAGACTTGCCCAGAGGCTGTTTGACGACCTGCTGCAGTATGCAAGACAGAATACGACTCTTGTTTTAACCTCTGTTGAGGATATGACAAATGCCACTTTGATGCCAGCATTCCCAGCAGAGCAACTCGAAGCAACTAGACTAGCTCTGCTGGACGGACTCGAACGGCACCTATCACGCGCCAGCGAACCGCCATTGATACTGCATTTGGCAATACTGGTTGCACATGCGAAAAAAACGCGTGCTGGAATTTTGAAGGCATCGGGAAAACACGCTCCAAAAATTCTTAAGCTGCTGGCCACTACATTGTACAAAGACGAAGAGTCGACGTGGAACACCTTCAACAAACTAAAGGACGCTGTGCTCAACAAGGAGAGCGCAGAGTACCAACTGGAGCTGGCAAGGGACGTCAAAACAATTGCATTATCTCTATAGGTTCTACTGTGGTTCTACTGTGTTTTATGCCATGCATCGGAAAAGTGATGAAAAAATCATTAAAAAAAAGTGCGGGCACCCTGCTATTTATTGGGTTCTGGGAAATGCCTTCATCAACAATTTGCAGGTTAGGGTTGGTGATATGAAGGAAAGCGGCTTTTGTGATCATGTTCAAAACAAAAGAAAAGAGGGAGGAAACAAGATATCCCCACTATCAGGGAAGAAATTGTATTTAACCTTTGGTGTTTCCCATTTATTCTCTTCCTCTCACCCTTTTCTGGTTTTTGAAGATATATTCGATAATATCAGCCTTTATTTGTTTTACTCTGAGAATACATATCCCTGGTGGTTTTTGTGATTAATCAAAGTATTAATTGCACTTATACCTGTCAATCGCGCGAAATCTCTTGTTTATTCTACAATGGCTCCAAAGAAAGCAGTTGCAAAGAAGTCTGCTACCCAGCATCCTGCCTACAAAGGTGAGTAATCATGCCATGAAAACGGGCCCTTTCCCGCCATCTCAGCGCATATTGTGTGATTGCTAGTTGGTCTGACAAGGGAAATTGACGCGTTTTTGTTTTGTTGTTGGTCAGGTGGTCGTGGCGACCCCACAGATACATTGCTGAGCACGCGGTACTAACTGGTGTAGACATGATAAAGGATGCTGTTCTCCAGCTGAAGGAGCGAAACGGATCCAGTCGTCAGGCTCTGAAGAAGTACATTCACAGCAACTATAAGATTGTTGCTCCTAATTTCGAGTCTCTTTTCAACACGGCGCTCCGCAGAGGGGTTCAAAGTGGAGATTTCGTCCAGCCAAAGGGCCCCTCCGGAACAGTTAAGCTAAAGAAGAAGGAAATCGGCGAGAAGAAGCCTGCTGCGAAAAAGGCTCCTGCTAAGGCCACGGCAAAGGCGCCTGTCAAAGCACCCAAGAAGGCCTCAACGAAGACTGCTGCGCCGAAGAAGGCTGATGCTACGGCTGCTAAGAAAAAGACACCTGCAGCGGCGTCTAAGAAGGCACCTGCCGTGAAGAAAAGTGCTTCTAAGGTGACCAAGAAGGCTCCGGCAAAGCGTAAGGCCGCGCCGGCAGTTTCTGCAACTGCAGCTGCTCCAAAGAAGAGAACTTCGCGAACATCTGGAAAGGCCAAATAAAGAGATGCTGTTGTAGCATATTTTTATTATTCCTTATCTTTTATTGTGTGTCGTTTATTTGGAGTGGTTCTTTTTTATTTTCCGTTTTTTATGCTTGTTTATGTCGAAATAAACAATAATGCTCTTAGGTCGTTTTTATTTCTTGTTTCCTATCGATTAGCTCTTTAATTGTGGTTTAGCTTTTGTATTAATATGACGGATATTTTGATTTAATTTTGAGAATTAGACTTAAATATGCATGCAAGCGTCCGCGATTTTTCTTTTTTTCTAGTATGTATATGTACAAGCAAGTCGATCTACTGCAGATCTTTCGGATACCAGACAATCTTCTCGCGACTGAGACTGCCCAAATCATGCCTTAATCCTCTCTCGGCCAACCGCCGATAGAATTTTTTTAGTCGGTCCGGCATTTCCAGCTTCCTGAGCGCCTCTTCCCGGATCTGGGCCTCTATTTCGGCATCAACACGCTCGGTTTGCGGTGTCGATGTTATTTCCTGAAGGGAGTCCAAAAGCTTGCTTGCAAGATTGTTGAACCTTACCCGTCCAGCCATGTGCGGTAGTTTTACAATCTCGGTTTGAACGCGCCATTCGTCGTTTTCCGACGACACCGCCGGGTATTCGGTATGCTGAAGCAGTTTGTCGTTTATAAAGTTGCGGATCCGCATTTGGTACACGGAAACATCATCTGGAAGCCAATTTCTATGTAATTCAATGACCTGCAAAATAGATTTCGGGTCACTGAAGGCCTTGTAGTTTCTTTTATCGTTGTTGAGCTCGTTGGCACTCATTGATTCAATGTCCTTACCCGCTTGAAGCTCGTTGATGTCCTTCTCCAGCATGGGCTTCACAACAACCGTCATCTCTGCCGTTTTGTCAATATCGAAAACCACATTAAATGAGCTCTTTGGGTTTGGGTGGTTCTCGATAATCCGGTCTAGGAGCCTGCCCAGCAGTTTCAAGGACAGTTTGAATTCTGTTTCCGCCGTAGGCGTTGCGACACGAGACATCTTCTCGTCCAGTTCAATTGGTAACGGTCTTCTCGATCCATGTGGGATATAAGGAATCAGGTGTGAGGTGTGGAATATCTTATCCATGTCGGAAATGGGAACGTATTGGAATCCGAACATTTTCCTTATGTTATGGTAAGCGATGAAAATCCCATCCATACGGCCTATCCTCGCCTGCAGAGAATACTTGAACATGGTGGACCGGATTAGCTCGTACCATTCTCTTGAGTACGACTCGAAATCGCCATCCAGTTTCCGAATCTGATAGTCCGAGCCATCATTAATTTGCGCGAAATCGATATCGTGTCGCACAGCACACACGGCCCTGGTTTTCAAGTCAAACGCCCCAGTACCAGGAAGTCGCTTGTCGTAACAGTCCAACTGGGACCTCATGACAAAATCACCACTAGAGGTGTAGTTGTACGTGTTTGCAGATGATTTCTCTATCCCGTACTCTTGAGCCTTATCAGCAGATTGCTTGTTATAGTGTTTAAATTTTGCTTCTGGAGTAGTAAGCATTACTTCTAGCGTCTGGCCCAGAAGTGTCAATATCATATCTTGGTCGTCAGAACGATCCGCGTCTATAACGTAGTTGTCGGTGATATGATTGTACCGCAAAAAGATCGATACAGGCTTTTTCTGAGTTTTGGTAAAGTCGGTTTTATGCCCCGTAAAGAATTTCGACAGATTCATAAGATGCGGTGGCCGGTGATGAGAAAGCAATCGGTGAAACTGTGTTAATATTGAAGTCAAACTACTAGTTGACCCAGAGTACTTCTTGCCTAAGTCTTTGGCAAGTCTTGCCAGTTTGCTGTCCTTACCAGACGGAACATATGTAGGAATCAAGTTAAAGTTGAAATCTCGAATAGACATTATCTCTTCCAGAAAAGGCGGGAAGTTATACACCTGGCTCCTGGGATCCTTAAGAAAATGCACACCAGGATTAAACAGGACTCTATCAAGATTATGCTCTAGCCCTGGCACTGGCTTTTGACCAAGGACTTCTTCTGCTTTGTAGGAAAGTTCCGATCCGTAGGTATCAAAAATCCAAGTGTTTTCCTTACCACCAGAGGTATATTCAAACGAATTGATTGTCGGGTTGATATACTCGGTGTTATTTCTCCTATATTTGTGCGAGGTATTTATAGCTGTTGTAACTGCCTGAAGAGCTGCTTTCAATCTACGTCCAGGTTGTTTGAAATCAGGCTCGTAAGCATTCCCTGCATTTGGATATTTATTCGTCGCTGGTATCTGGCCAGACTTCGAGCTAGTGTCACGGCTATGTGGTTTTATGCCTGAACGAGGTTGATTTGCATGGCGGCTGGCAGTCGCCAGATCAGGCGAATCAAGGTTCTCAGCAATACGAAGCCTAGACGCGTTTCCGGCCTTTGAGGCTCCTTTTCTTCTACGGTTCGAACCTGCTTTAACCGCAGTTGCACTATTATCTCTCCGTAAGCAGCTGCTCGTGCCTAGCTTTCTTACTGGTTTCGCACTGAGCAAGCATCTACGGCCGCTAATCTGGATCATCGGCGTGATATTTCCAACGTCAGGAAATTTCAGCGTGAATGGGAGAGTAAATTTTATTGGGAGTGCGCATCTTGAATCTCAACCACTAAGTTCCCCGCCAGCAGTGATTATACTGCGAATTGCATTGACATTATATTTAAATCGAACGAGTTCACGTAGTAAGAGAATAACGAGTTATATAAAATTGCAACTCGCAAGTTAAGCAAAGATTATAGATGACTTAATTGCGCCGATATCGGCAATCAGCCGCACACAAAATGACTCAGCCCAAAACGGATATTGTCTGGATCAGATAACTCTGGGCAGGCTAGGATGTACGCCTGCATGAGAGATTTTTATCAGATTCATCAAATCAGATTAAATCTCCTCATCCATCTTCCTTCCACCCAGAACGAAAATGACCAGTTCAAGTCAATGTACGTTAAATCCGAACTAATAAGGGCCATAACCGTGATAGATGGAAAGCATGCTAAAAATTTTAGTTACGGTTCCGAAAAAGCCATTATTGGTTGCAAAAGCACCTCCTCAGAATGGTCCTAAGCAGCCAAATGCAACGTTATCTACCTCTAAAGTGTGGGTTTTGCCATCGAGACCAAAGCCAGGACGGAAGCCGTCTGCGGATACTCCTCCAAATAAACGTAAAGCCCAGAATCGTGCTGCTCAAAGGGCATTTCGGGAGCGAAAGGCTGCAATGGTCGGAGAATTAGAGGAAAAGCTGGCAGAGTTTGAGAAACAGAGGAACGCAAAGGAAGCAAGGCTCTACTCTTCGTTGAAGGATGTGACCAGAGAGAACGAGGAGCTAAAGAAGACCATCAGAGATCTTCATATGAGCCTTGCAAAGCAGTATCCTGGCCAGCAAATGGCCTCACCTGCCCCGTCCGAGTCCTCTTCTATGGATTTACTGGATAGGGCGCTAGAGCAACGCCTTCCAGTTCCTGCTCCTGGTTCTACTCCTGCAGTTGCCGATCCTGACGGCTGTAATGTCTGCATTAAGGATGATTGTATCTGTGAGTCTGTCGGTATAAGGTCGAAGCACACAGTACCGCTTAAGAGGAGGCGGACATCAGACTCCTTGGAGACTGATTTCACAGCGATGTTTGCAAGAGCGCCATCCAAAAAGATAAGCTCTGAAACAAATCTTCATAAGCCGGCCGATAGCTGCGGGTTCTGTGCAGAGGGCACACCATGTGTTTGTGCTGGCGCTCAGACGCATGCATTTAGCAACGTCCTTCCTCCTTTAGTACTGGAGTCTTCTGTTCCCAAGCTCCAAACTGGAACGAAGCTCCCTGCCCTATATCCAGATTACCGTGAAGGTCCAGACGAAGGAGGATGCACTGGTAATCCTGGCAACTGCAATCAATGCCGGTCAGATCCCATGTCTACGCTATTCTGCACTACTGTGGCCTCTCGACAGGTGGAAGAAAAGAAGACTTCTGGCGAAGGTACTTTTATACCATGCTCAGCGGCTTATCAAACGCTATCTCGGCATAAGGACTTTAGGCACGCGGACTTTGGATCCCTGATGGGTAAACTGAACACTAGAGGAATGCAAGTCGAAGTGAGTAGTGTTGCCAATGTCCTTCGTGAACTTGATCGTAGGCTTTATAGCTAGAACAGTTGATGTTTTGGAATTGTGTTATTATGTGTTTATGAATGGGAATATTTTATTTTTTGGGCCTAATTTTCTATGGCATCCGTATAGTGTAATCCTTACCACTCTTTGTAATGTATCTAACCCAAGGGTATGACTGATACTGCAGCTTCGGTTCAATAATCTTCAGATACCTTACTTGGATCCCGGAAGTTGTGAAGTACGGTATTGTGAAATTCACAGTTATAGGTCTCTTCTGTTTTGCATAGTAGTTTTTGTAGTCCGAGTCTTGCACCGAAGGCAATCCCAGCTCGGCTCTCATTGAAATTTCCTTTGATCCACCGAATTGCTTGATCTTCCAAACAATTGACGACGTTTCCGGATGCCACTTCAAATTTCCTGAAGAGGTCTTGAACCTTGGAGAATCTGCATCGTCCGGTACAGGAATTGAAATCTCAACGTTATTCGCACTGGATCTTTTCTTGAACTGGGCCCTTGCTTTGGCGAGAATTTCAATTCTTGACGACGAGTGGTTGATGACTTTGCAATCAACCCAGACTAGTGGCTTGACAGACGTATTCAACCGGTAGGACATCAGCTCAAACTCTCCATCGGGCGGGATAAACGAAATAGTTCGATCGTTCTCAAACCGCGATAATCGAACACATTGGTGAAACTTGATGTCTTCCATTTCAATCTGCTTTCCTCCTCCTCTTACCGCGGACCCGGTAGTATTCGACTGATGGTCGAATATCACTTTATCGTTAAGTCCTAGTCGTAGCTCTGGCATTCCAGATAAGTAGCATTTCATTTGCACAGATCCCAATATCTCTGAACGAAGGACCTGGCCAGATGATGAAACCAATAAATTAACCGACTCAACAACATCCAGGAAAGCCTCATTCTTACGATAGTTGATCCCTTCACTTCTCCACGAAACAGCATTGGTAACTGCAACGGGAGGACGTGCCTGGACATCCAGAGCATGAGATTCCTGCGTGATGTATTCCTTGAGAATCTTTGTGTCTGTCGTTTGCGGATATCCGAAATCCATCATTTCGTCCAGTAGCTCATATATAACCACGAAATTGTCTCGAATAGATTCTTCCTCTAGCTCTTTGAAGTATTCTGTTAGAACTTCTACAATGCGGTGTAAAAATAGTAGTATCTCTGCAACATTTGAATTCCGTTTACTCAGTGCCAGCAGGTATAGATTATTATGGGTAATATACAAATACTGGTTTCATATTAGCACTATCCCGCACATTATCATGCCCCGCTATTCTACTTTACTTACATTGACGCCCTCGTGAGAAAAACACGGAGGAACAGCAGATGATTCTTCTTCTGCCTCCATCATTAAGATTGGAAACCTTTCAACCGCACTCATTGGTATATCTCCTCTATAATTCCGTGACAGGAGCGGTTTCCCTTTCAGGTCAAGGAAAAACACTGCCGATGCCATTCTTGGTATAATCACTCGGCCCTTATCTTCTGCAAAATATACACTATTTTGATGGAGGTTTTGAGGTGTTATTGTTGTTGAAAAAGGTACAAATTATAAGCTGTCCTTTAATGTGCCCCAACCCTACTACTGTCCATTATCAGATCACAGAACAGTAGACATAAATGATATGGATCCCACCTCTCAGAGCGAGTTGTTTAACTTACTTAGACAGCTATCTGATACCCAGAATCGAGCTCAAGTAGGCGCTTTGGGTGGGACTCAGGAGACGTCTATCCAAGTGCTGAACCAGCCTTTCCCGCTGGCTAGAAAAGATACCATAGATCCAGCGTCTATCACCACGTATTCTGGGGCTGTAAAGTTTATTGCAAAGAATATAAGCAATAATGAAAGTGTGATGGCAGAAATCAAAGCCCTGCTAAGTGACCAGACTCGGCTACAAGAAGAATGGTTCAAGGGTCGGCAGGATATCATAGAAAAGCAGAAAAGACGAGAGCAGAGCCAACAGGAGCTTGCCAGTGTCCTAAAACTAGTAGGAGCAGGGCCTACACAGGAGACTGGTCAGTCTCAAGAGGATATCACTAAGGAGCTAGAAGCTTACGACATGAAAGTTTACAGATCTGCGTTGGCAATGGTTCAAAATCAATGCGACATATTGCGAGATTTAAAGATTCCTTTATTTTGCAACGATAATAATACTGGACAACAGCCTAAACTAAATAACGACCAGAAAAAGCTCCTTCAGTTTTTGCAGGATTTGGCGGAATGAGATAACTGCCTGGTGAAATTGTGCCTACTGCATTGGCGTAAACATGAAACTCAGACAGATACCGGATCCACGCTGTCGATAGAATCCATTATTATCACCTCAGAATCAAGGGAATCTGTTCCCGGACCTGTTACCTCCCGTTCATGAATGAGGCTAACTTTAGTCATGTGGTCATTGTTGACGCTGTGAATGCACATCCCTGAGCACAGTGTCACGACGATCGAAAGCAGAGTTGCGGTTTTGAAAAGCATTTTTGTCTCTTTTTTTTTTCTGGTCGATTTGAAAAGTGGCTTCTATGCTTATATGGGTACATCTATATATATATATGTATGTATAGATGCATATTACATGAGACTTTGGGTTTCAGCTGGTGAACTTTAAATTGCTACATTGAGTTTCTGAGTTTCTAGGAGGAAGTCTCCTTAGGGCGTTCCATAATAGACGCACTACCATCAGTTTCACCGAAATAAGCTACTGCAGCAGTATTGAACAGTCCAGTCTCAACCACGCCAACCAAAAGCTTGATCTTAATATCCAATGGCCTGACATCTGAGGGCTCTATGGGCCCAAAGTGAGTGTCAAGAATGAAATTTCCATTGTCAGTAACTACCGGACCAGCTTTTGCTTTTCCGCCCTGACGTAATGTAACTTCAAGGGCGCCAAGCCTGATTAAGTCACTTTGAACCTTGGGGTAGGCCATTGGAATGACTTCGATAGGCACGCCTTGGATCCATCTAGTGCCGATTTTAGTGGATTTTTTGCTCGAATCAGCCACCAGTACAAACTTCTTGGCACATTGGCCTACTAGTTTTTCTTGAAGTAGACAAGCACCACCGCCTTTGATACAATTTAAAGAAGTGTCAACCTCGTCAGCTCCATCAAAGACAATGTCGAGATCCCCAACCGAGTACTGATCTATCGAAGCAACATTCAACCCCGCCGAAATGATCAATTGCTTACTTTGAAACCCGGTGGGGACAAAGGTTACACCACTGAGGTTGATTCCTTTGATTTCGGGTAGCTGTGCAATTCTTTCAACGGCATAGATTACGGTTGATCCGGATCCAACCCCCACAACCTTGGCATCTGCCGGGAAATTCTCATCCACCGCTCTGTACGCAGCTGCACGTTTGGCCTTTTCTACTAAACTTATGGGTGCTATAACTGCTGGTTTTGCAGTAGCTAATGTCCTGGAGGCTGCCATTTTTAGCGATGATTTGCCGAGCCTAGAGGGCTAGTTAGACAATAATCTCAACAAATAGTATTGACAGTCTCTTCGAGACTGAACAGACACACTTTATAACGTTTATCCAATGGCTTCCTGTTATCATCCACTTACTCAAGTTATGAGTAAAGTAAGTATTACTAAGTAGTCTTAATAAGAATTTGCAACTTCAAACCTCGATATGAGTCGATAACACCCGCAGGTCCCGTCCCAACTCCGTCGTTTTCATGTTGGGAAATTGAAACTAAAACAGTCATTTGCCTCGTATAAAGAAATAGTGAATTTAATTCAATTTACTATTTAGGATTTTCTAAATTGTTAATGTACTAGGCTAATACTATGCCATATGACTCGTATCTTATTACCAAATGCCACAAACAATCTCGATATATCGTCAATCTGGCATATTATTGCCCTTAACCGCTAGCCTATTAATATTTAATATAACTGAGGGGTGCGGCATGCGGCTCTCGTATATTTAGTTAATTGATCGATCGATCCAAGTTAGCATAAGCTTAATTGGCTTCTTCTAAATGGATATTAAGAGCAGCAAGTTGCAATTTCAGTTGATAATTTAGGATGATTTAATACGAGATTCTAGCAGACAGCTACTACACTACTAATCTATAGGATGCAATCTCGAAAGCACGGAGATTGACGACAACAGTAGACCCGCTCGCCCCTGATTCAACTTTCACTTCCTCCAAGTCATCTTCCAAAAGATTAACCTTGTAAGCCTTCTTGATCGGCAATCGCGTAACGAGTTTCCCAACAGATTTACCTCCAATTGCATCGTAAACACGAACGATAATAGATTTCCGCTTCACCGAAGGGAAATCTCCAACTGACACATCAGCATCGTCTTCACCACGCTTTATAGCGCTGAGGATGACATTGTCGGGACCTTCATAGGTGATTGGTGTAGTATCAAACTTAGGCATGGACCGGAATGGATAGTTGAAACTATACGAGGACCGAACAATCTCACCACTTAACGCACCACGATGAGGAAGCATAGCATAACGGAAACTGTGATGGCCCATATCAGCATTAGCATCAGGTGCTTTTGGTGATCTCAACAGACTGAGTATCATATTACTACCATGGGTTGCAAATCCGTATTTGCAATCGTTAAGGATAGACAATCCATACGAATAGTCAGACAGGTCTGCATACTTGTGACAGCAAACCTCGAATTTAGCCAAATCCCAGGTAGTGTTGAAATGAGTAGGTCTTCGAACCGTTCCGTACATTGAATCATAAGATGCGAAATCGCTCTTAACATCAACAGGGAATTCTACTTTAAGGTACTTGAACGTTTCTCTCCATTCGACTTCACAATCAAACTCAAGCTGACTCTGGTGAGCATCCAGAGATATAATAGTCTTGATCCAAGACTGATCTGAAATCTTCTGCTCAACAAGCAGCGAGGCCCTGAGAGGTCCCTTATCAAGAACTTTCACAACCCCATCAGGAATAAAGCTTCTTAGGTTCACTGAATAAATCTCGGTATCCCATGCCTGCTGATTGAGAGGCTGATCTTCAAGAAGTAGAAGCTGGTTAGCCTTACGACCTTCTAGGATCATTTCACGGCCATCGAAAACCAAAGATGTAACAGTTCCTCCAGAAATAGTGGCTTTTATAAAGCTGTTCTCCAAAATGAAAACGTTATTTTTGGCCTCTGTAAGAGATACCCCGGGCAATTCATTCGTAATAACAACAGGCTCTACGAATTCAGAGCTACCACCAGTATATGCAACATAATAACCGTTGCTTGTCTCCTGGCAAGTAACACTATCCACAGTGGCGCCAACCTTGATTAACTCAGTTCTACTCCAAGGCAAAGTGTTGAATAGCTGAGTTGAACCTCCAACACTTTCAATCAACTTTTTACCAGCCGCCTTGACCTCTTCATAAATTCTTTCGGCGTCCCTGAATACAATCTCAATCGAAGACCCGGGCAGAACGTCATGGAACTGATTCAACAGAACGTTTTTCCACAAGGAATCAATCTCAGCCGTAGGGTATTTCGCGCCGGCCACAATAGACAATGAGGTGAACAGTAATTCAATATCATGCATCAAAACCTCGGTGACTCTATTGCCCTTTTTAGTGGCACCTTGAGTGGTATATGTCCCACGATGGCATTCGAAATATAGCTCTCCATCCCATGTAACAAGCTTCCGGCCATTATCCGTATTCTTCTCGATACGCTCGAAGAAGTCTTCTACGTTGGTCATCTCGACAGTAGGCAACTGTCCCACAGTGTTCGCCAATCCTCTAGCACGCCTAAGTTTCTCAAGCATGTCCGCAGTAGGTCCACCACCACCGTCGCCCCACCCGAAGACAAGCATACCGGTATTATCAATCCCTCGGCTTCTATTATCGGTAACTGTACGGGTCACATCACTTACATCGCATGCGGCATTATAAGTATCTGCGGGAGGCATGTGGCATAACACCTGAGTTCCATCCAAAGCAACCCAGTTAAAGGTTGTATGTGGGAATTTATTGATGTTATTCCATGACAGCTTTTGAGTCAAGAAATGATCCATATTAGCGCCCCGACACAGCTGAGGGATTTGGGCAGAGTACCCAAAAGTATCTGGAAGCCAGAAAGTCTTAGGACGCCATCCAAAGTGGCACTCATAGAATCTTTGGCCATAAAGGAACTGTCTCACTATCGATTCTCCGGAAGGCAAATTCGCATCTGGCTCAACCCAAGAGCCACCTACATGAATAAATCGTCCTCCCCGAACAGCCTTTTTTAGCCTTTCAAAAAGATCTGGATAGTCTTCTTTCAGCCATTGGTACTGGACTGCCTGAGAACAAACAAAAACGTATTCAGGATACCGCTCCAGAAGGTCTAGTTGAGATGCCCAGGAACGGCCAATTTTCCGACGAGTTTCCGCATATGGCCATAACCAAGCGGTATCAATATGGCAATGCCCAATACTGTATACCAATGGCTTAGTATTTTTACCCTCAGCGTATACCTTCTCACTATCGACATGTTTGCCAATGAATTCTTGCGCTATCTCTCGACACCTTTTGATCGAAGCAGGGTCTTCAAACTTAAAAGTATCCATAATAGCACTAGCAACTTCAATTGCACGATGCTTCTGCCAAGACTGGTCCGGGAACTCGGAAGCTGCCTGACGAATATAGTCGAAATCGACCTTGAGAGCTCGAGCTTCTACATTTGTCCTAACCAGATGTGCAGCCTTGAATTCCCAGTAAGTATCTTCCTCCGGAGGTTGATTTACTCCCTTTCCAAAAGGCGAGGCCCCGAACATATGATTACAACTAATCTCAATGTAAAACAAGTGCCATTTCCCATCTCTCCAGGCGGTTGGAACTATCCATTCCAAACGCTGTTCACCGTTTAAACCAAGAATAGCCTCTCCAGTTTCCGTGAAAACCAGTCCTTCAACTCCACAATCCCAATTGAAGACGACTTGCTCGGCTTTGGACCAATTATCAGGAACCTTGATTTCTACCTTGAACCAATGTGTCGACCATGAAGGACCGAACTTCTCACCGAGAGCAGCAGCCCGAAATTCATTTTTTACTGCAGACTTAAAGCTGGGTCTCTCCAACCCAGGAGCTGAGTAGACTTGCACTCTCACGTTCCCAGAATGAACTCGCTCGTGTTCTAACACGGCAGGAAGAGTACGGCTTCTAAACTCTCCATTGCTGTCGAAATTTCTGAACCGGCTCTGATAGATATCTTCAACTTTCTTCGCAACCGGGGTATAGCTCAACTTAGGATACACCATTTTCACTCTGGGGTGGCTTCTATTTCAGAATGTAACAGGACATCATGACGTTTAAATAGGGAAACATTATGCAGACTTATCGGAACATAGCCAATCAACTGGTCATGAATCACCATCGATAGACCTCTACGATATACAATCACATAAGGGGGGAATACCCCACGTTCGCGCGCTTTATAGCAGGACTCCGACGCATTACTAACAATTTATCTCCAATTTTATACCCAACTAGGAAGTAAAGTGCCATCAACAGATCTCGACTTTAAGCGGAACATTGAGTTCGGCAATAACTGCGGGCGATATATCGGGCTACAGAGCCGCGAATGCATGGGGAAAGACAATCATCCCAGAATTGTCCTTGCCACTGGCAGATTCGATTAAGCGCTATCAGTAATATTGGGGTTTTCTATCAGTTGGGTACTATCGACGATTCATCATGAAGTGGTGATGTCATCACCAGTAACGAGGAGAAATTTCAGAATCTGTTCTGGAGAAAGCTTCATAGAAGTCACGTTTCATACTGAAAGATAAAGACCGTAAGGACTCGTAGAGGGCCGAACGAACGTAGTCGCAATGGAGCGCACCGTGTAAAGTGCACCAGCAGGAGTTTCAAATGCCATTGGTAGATCAAGCACCGCGATCAAGGAGTGAATCGCCAAATAAAGAGAACTGGCACAGGCGCACTTTAGTTTGAACTTCAGTCGGAAGATAAAGTGCGAATAGGGCTTATCCCTTCCATATAATATATTAATCTATGAAATTCGCACTGGCATGTTCAATTTCCTCAGGATATTCTCGTGCGGACGCGGTACTCAAACCAAGCTTAGGACAACTTGTGCCCATATCAATATTCAAATTGCCCGGTTGGTCAAAAGTTCAAAGATATCACAGTCCAGATATTGACATTTGGAGAGCGCGTGCGGCTTCAGCCGCACGAGGTCTACAACTGGGAATTTTCATTGACGATCATTACCCTCCGCTTTTTTGGAAAAGCGCACTTTTTTCTGCTTGTAAGGTAGTTTTTCAAATCGTGACCCACTCTATAAGCGATCTAACTATCAACTAATACCATAAAATCAAAGAAAATCAAGCAAAACCTAATTTATCGAGAAATGGCTGTAAATACTCAAGAGGCTAATAAAACGACAGAGCTCTCAAAGCGGGCTTTGAAGCGACTAGCTAAACAGCAGCAGGCTCAGCCTGTTTCTTCGAGTGAAACTACCTCAAACGCCGGATCTGAGGCTGGAGGCCAGGAAACGGAATCAGAGCCTCTCCTCGATTATATACAGAAGAGAATTCGCAACCTGCAGAAGCGCAAGCAGAAGCTCGACAGATACCAGGAGATTGCCGAATCAAAAGATCCTAAGGAGATTCCTCTGAATGAGGATCAGTTAGCTGCGCTTGCAAATAAAGATAGTGTTGAGGCACCACTGAAGGAACTAAATGATCTCTTGACTATGTACAAATCTCAACAAATCCAAAAGGAGAAGGACGCTAAAAAGGCCCATGCTCGTGCCGAGTTGAAGGTTCAAGAGCAGATTGACGCTGCAAGGAAGGAAAGTCAGGCCCAAGGGGTCGAAAAGTTGTCTCTGACCGTCAAGTTCCTACGGGCAGCTTCAATTAAGCGCCAGTTGATCGCACAGACTCCTGCAGATGAAAGCGCGGGTCTTGAGAAGCTCCTTCAGATTGTTTACGGCGGCGACGATGCGTCTCTACAAGCGATTGAAGATCTGTTTCAGGGCTTGGATAAGCCAATTGATGAAAACACAGTGACTTATAGCAAAGTCAAGGAGATTGCATTAACCGCTCCTGAGGCTTTCTATTCTGAAAACGGCCACTCTCCTGCTTCCACTCAAGACGCACAGCAGCAGGTCCAGGAGCAAGTCCAACAACAGCATCAGATTTCATTTCTTCAGGAAGAAGTAAAAGACGACGACGACGAAGAAGAAGTTGCAGCAGCAGCAGTAGTACCAGCAGCTTCCTCGGCAAATGGCGCCATGCAAGAACAGCCTATAGAGGACGAGAAGGCTGCAAAGCCCCAGAAGAAGTCTGGCAAGTATCAGAAGCAGTATCGTAAACGTCCAAATGGGCCTAAAGCAAACTCCATAGAGGCATGATACACGATATATCTAAATGTATATACAAAAAAGCTATTTCTAAGAACGATATGTAAGTGTCGCTGGAGACACGTCTGACATTGAACCAGATCCAAATGGATTCCATGTTGCCAAAGTGTACTATGATGCACTGTTGGTTACTCTTTGCAGTATTCTACGGATTCTACGCCCAAAGATCAGAGGAACCAAAACGGTCCCAGGTTGATCTCGAGACCTCTGGTTGGAGTGATAGAGATAATTGACCCTCGTAAAATCCGTAGAGATCTGCGTTCACCAAAATCCCTTAAAAGGGAAAATTTGGTGTTGAAAGGTTCGAATTCCACCTGGGACTCTATTTTATAGTGAAATTTATAGAGGGCAAAATCCACATAATATGGAGGACTCAAATATTCCCGCACATTTGATTCTGTTTTCTGACCAACCTCAGCATTGGAAAGAAAAGCTAAGAACAGTTCCACAGAAAACCATGACTCAAGATCCCGTGTCTAAGGCTGTTGAGTATAAAAACGATGGCAACACGGCCTTCAAAGAGAGTCGGTACGATGACGCTGTGAGTCTATACTCCAAAGCTATTGAACTGGATCCGTCTAAGGAAGTCTACTTTTCGAACCGGGCTCAGGCGCATATTAAAAACGAAGCGTACGGGCTAGCCATTCAAGACGCTAGCGAAGCGATCAAATTGAACCCTTTGTATATCAAGGCATACTACCGCCGTGCGGTTGCGCTGACTGCGATTGTGGACTATAAGGCGGCGCTTGCAGATTTCAAAACTGTTGTTGACAAGTTTCCATCAGATGAGAATGCTAAGCGTAAATATCTCGTGTGCCAGAAGATAGTGAGGCGCCAGGCATTTGAGAATGCGATCCAAGTCCAGGATGCCCCAAGCATCGTTGAATCGATCGACCTCGGGGTACTGAAGATCCCTGAGAACTACGATGGTCCAGTATTGAACATTGATCTGGACCAGGATAACTATCCCACTGTACATATCACCGAAGGCTTCATCGATGGGATGGTTGAGCGGTTCAAAACCGGGAAAGTCCTTCCGAAGAAATACGTGTATGCTATCGTTATGCACGCCATGAAGCTCTTCAAGGCAGAGCCCAGTTTGGTTGATGTTGAAACCTCACAGGACAAGATAACCGTGTGTGGAGATACCCACGGTCAGTTCTTTGATCTGCTGGAGATCTTCAGGCAGAACGGAAACCCCAGCGACAAGCACATGTACTTGTTCAACGGAGACTTTGTAGACAGAGGATCGTGGTCGTGCGAAATTGCCATCACCCTTTACTGTTACAAGATCCTGAACCCGGAAAAGTTCTTCCTGAATAGAGGTAACCACGAAACTGATAACATGAACAAGGTGTACGGGTTTGAGGGTGAATGCAAGCACAAATTCGGAACTGAGACCGTGTTCAAGCTGTTCTCAGAGTCCTTCTCGCTCTTGCCGCTTGCTACTTGCATATCGAAGCAGTACTTGGTTCTGCACGGAGGGCTGTTTTCCTCAGACGACGTCACTCTAGAGGACATTCGATCAATAGACCGTTTCTCGCAGAAGCAGCCTGACGGTGAGGGCCTGATGATGGAGTTACTATGGACAGACCCACAGTTTGCACCAGGGCGAGGTCCAAGTAAAAGAGGAATCGGCTTACAGTTTGGGCCTGACGTGACCAAGAACTTCTGCGAAAAGAACGGCTTAAAGGCTGTAATCAGATCTCATGAAGTGCGCATGACGGGCTATTCAGAAGAACATGACGGTCAATTGATTACTGTTTTCTCGGCTCCAAACTACTGCGACTCTCAAGGGAACAAAGGTGCTTATATCAACATTGACAGCCGAAATGTTCTTGATTTTAACACTTTCGACGCGGTTCCCCACCCCAGTATCAAACCAATGGCATATGCATCTCAGCTAATGGGATAAAACGAAAAAAACCCCTATCCCTATACTATTATTTTTCACTAACTGTATTATTAGCCCTAACCCAACAGCTGATAAACTTTTTTACATCATTTTTTTTTCAGCATAAATATATATCGCCAATCTAATCTATAATGCCAAGTGGAGTGCGAAGTAAAAAAGCTAATAGATCGTCTATTCGTAAGACTTCCCGGCGAGTCAAGTCGAAGCAGAAGAAAGTCCGCATCAGT
The DNA here is from genome assembly GCA_030558955.1 of Diddensiella caesifluorescens. Classification (NCBI taxonomy): domain Eukaryota; kingdom Fungi; phylum Ascomycota; class Dipodascomycetes; order Dipodascales; family Trichomonascaceae; genus Diddensiella; species Diddensiella caesifluorescens. The sequence goes on from JAKTQR010000019.1 coordinate 63,324, forward strand.
TCGAATCCGATTATAGCGAAATATTGGGACCCGACCTTAACTCTGGTGCAAAATTACAAGAAGCTAGGACTACAGGGAAAGATTGGCCACAGGGCCGGAGGTGTTGAAAAGCCCATCGTACTGGGAGAGAGCTCTCAAGAGGCTGAGAACGAAGAGCCTGCTAAGCTTGGTGCGAACGAGGGCAGAATCATTCGTAATCCGGACGGATCCGTCAGCATTGAGTACCCCAGGGCTCTTGGCTCTGACGAGGAAGATGAGCAGGAGGAATGGAAAGGCATCGACGAGACAGATGCTATCAAAGAGCTAGAGGCCCTCGCCAGAAGTGGTGTAACCAAGCCCAGAGTTCAGAGCGAGCGCGAACAAGACTGGATCTCGCGACTAATACAGAAACATGGAGATAACTACGAGGCCATGTTCTGGGATAAGAAGCTGAATATTCACCAGCAGTCAATTGGAGATCTGAAACGAAGAGTCTTCAAATGGAAAAAGGCCAACAGTGTAGTTTAATTTTAGCAGACCACTATTAATGTTATGACTTTATGATTTGTTCGACTAGTTGGCCTCCACAAAAGCTCTATATGCCACAAACTCATTGTCGATTCCTTCCAGCTCGACCGGCACGCCTGCGCCGATGAAATATACATTACCAGTGTTAACGTTAAAAGACTTGCCCTCCTCACCAATGAGATTAGCCCTGCCGCTGGTCGCGACCAGGATACTCGGGCCGTCGATAGCCTTGATAGACGCCCTGGCCTTGGCCTGGATCTTCGATTCGAGCACAGAGAACTCCGCAATGGGAGGATCGTAGAGAGTAAATTCACAGTTATCTCCTGAGGCCCTATCGAACTTCAGCGGCTCCATTTTCTGTTCCACCACCGGCGAGTACGAGTATGTCAGCATCGAGACGAGGTTCTCGACGTCCTTAAACTTTGGCGTAAACCCTGCTCGAACCACGTTATCACTAGCCGCCATGCACTCGATAATGTCTCCGGAGATGTACGCGTGGGGGTCCTTGGCGCGCAGAAACATTGCCTCGCCAGGACTCAGCCTGACGTAGTTAAGAAGTAGCGCTCCGCAGAATAGCCCAATGTCGTTAGGAAACTGCTTGTTCAATCGGATAATCAGCTGCGCCAGGTCTGAGCCGCCAGTAGAGCCACCAAACGTCAGCGACTCTTCGTTAGCACGGATAACCAGGCGAGACGCCGCGTCCTCAACAGCCTTCTCATTCGAGCGCATCAGGCTGCCGAAGAGCCTCTGCAACGCAGCCCGGTTCTTTTGGTCTTGCTCAGAGTTCAGCTCCGGGTGCTCGTTCGCAGCCACGGTCGCTTTAAACTCCTCAGCGACTTGGCTTCCAACCAGCTCGACGAGCTCGGGAATGGTATTCAAAAACTCAACAATCTCCTCCAGAGGCCTGAACCCACAGAACCCCTCAAATTCAGTAATTGCAATAGCCATTTCAGGCTTATGGTTGGAATCCGGGTAGTTCTTGGGATCCTTCTCATGCAGGATCGCTCCAAGCTCCTTATCCGGATGCGCCTGGATACTCAGCGCCTTTCGAATTGACAGCACTTTGAATAGGTATGGAAGTTCTCCAGCTCCAAACTTAGCGATTACTCTGCTTCCAAGGAGATCCCTATCCTTGGACACAACATCGCGCAAACTTTCTCCAGTCTCAATATTCTTCGACGGAACTGAAGGATGCGTCCCCATCCACAGCTCGGCGTATGGCTTGTCCTCATCGATCTTGAATTCCTTGTCTGTGTTGGCACAGAATTGGGCCACCGCGCTTGATTTTCCTAATTTCCCTGAAATCCATTAGCTAAAGCCCGCTAACCCCTCATAAAACCACCTACCCCAATCATACGACTGAGCGCCTTCATTCGGTTAGTCACGAGCTTCCATATATTCCGGCTGTTGTACGTACCGCATCTCAATTCAAAAATCTTGGACATTTGTTGTTCTTTTCGCGTATTTGGTATAAAGAGAAAGTAATCAAAGCCTCAGAATAAACTATGTGTTACGTAATGCCACATTATAGACGATAGGTATACAACAACATTGACGTTGTATTCCCAAAACCCCATTGTTTGATTATTGCTTCGTCAACATGAGCGCTAACAAACCAACAAGGACCAAGGCCAAGTCCGACTACATCGAAACTGTATGAGACCTATAGCAGCAGATAGTGCTAGTTTAGGGGACGCTGGGGCTCTAACTTATAGGATAGTGGCAATCGGATATCACGTAAAAGCGCGATTCAAGGCTCACAGTTCATTGTTCTGGGCGGTAAGAGCATTGTTGAGCATGAAGCGGTTCTGAGAGGCAATTTGCATAGACCAGACTCCAAGAGCCCGATAATTGCAATGGGGAGATACTGTATACTGTCGGCGAGGTGTAGTATAACGCCGCCTATGAAGGGAGAGCGTCATTATCCGGTGAAGATTGGATCATATGTCTATATTGGTCAAGATACGATGGTTGAAGCGGCCTCAATTGGCTCGTGCGTGCACGTTGGTGACGGGTGCAAAATTGGAAAATTCACGGTTATCAAGGATTGTGCTGTTATCGCTGATAACACTGAGATTGCACCGTTCTCAGTGGTTGCCTCTTTTACTTCTGTATCCGGTAAGCCTCCAGCGCTATTGGAGCGCGAGCTCCCGGAGTCGGCTGAGGAGGTGCTTGAGTTGAATGCGCGCCGGCGCTACGCCGGCATCGACGTGCCAGCGCCATTTGGATGAAAAGAAGAAAGCGCAAAAAACATTTCGTTATATATATATATATATTTCTAATCTATGGAACTAGTCATCCATCTCGCCAAAGACGCTGTGGCTGGGAGAGTCCTCGTCAAGAACAGGGTTAGAGGAGTGGTTGTGGTGGTTGGTGGAGGTGTCATCGTCATCAATATCGTCAGTGGGACTGTGATGGTTTTGGTCGTCGTCATGGAACAGGTTGCCGCGAGACTGGCGCAGATGCGACATGCGTCGTGCGCGATTCGGCGAAGGCAGGGACTCGTAATCGTCAATGCTGTGCCTCATTTCGTTGCCGAATAGCGAGTCGGTCACGGGAGACTTGGCGGTGAGCAGAGAAGACTGTAATGCAAAAGAAGAGGTTGAGGACCGTCGGGCTGTGGAAGGTGGTGCATTAGACAAGGACGATCCTCGGTGATGGTGGTGGTGATGGAAGGACGCATGGGAGGGCTTTGAGATTGGTCGGGTCGAAGAGGCCAGCGGGACATGAGGAGACGCGATGTTCTGCGGAGGTGGCGGAGGCGAGGGAGATGACGAGTCGGGTGTCAATGTGTAGGGCCCCAAGTTGTGAGCGTGGTCCAGCATGGTTTTGGCTGGAGGTGCGCTTGAGCTGATGTCTTGGGGGCTCGGTTTTTCCTCGTCCTCCTCGTTCAGCGACACCAGGATCGAGGCCGCCTCGAGAAGCTGGACCTGTTGGTGCTTTGAAATCAAGAGCTTCGACGTGACGTTCCATTCTGGGGTATGCTCCCACAAATGCTTTACCAGTGAAGACACATGCTTGTAGCCCTTACCGCACGCTTCGCATTTCAACTCCTCCTTCAGCCGGCCCGTTTCGCCCTCGCTGATCCGCCTCGCGACAAACTGCCTGGAGAGCTGTGGTATTATTCCGTTGCCGTTGGAATTGCTAGTATGAATATGGTTGTGGCTTCTAGGCGATGTGAAGGGATTATTATTATTATTGACCTTGGGCCGGTGGAAGTGGTGGTCGTAGACGGAGGCCGGCGACGGCAGAGACGACGACACAAGATGGTCTACATCGTGGCGTCGGTTTTGCTCTTCTATTTTGATATGCGAAGCGCTTGGGTTCTCGTCAACAGGCATAGACTTAACCAGAGTCATTCTCACTCTTGACTGGCGTAAAAACTCGTACTCAACTCAGCTTGGACTCGGGTCGTGTACTTGCTAGGCTTGTATAATGTTCTCTCTCCTTGTTTTTGGTATATTCGACTATGTATTCTCGTTTCACAGCACCATCCGTTCGTTTTCTAGTTTTTCCCGTTAAAATGAAATTTTTTTTAAGGATGTTAGAGAAACTCTTCTTTTACCGTTTTCGTTTTTTCTGATTTTTTATTTTTGTGTTATACCCTTTTTTTTTTTTGCTAATTAAATGGAGGTCTACCCTAACCGCGCCGTCGGCATTTGATTATAATATCCCAGACGCACGTGACGCGTTGGAAGCAACCCCAACCCTGTGCAAAATATAAACACGTAAATAAAAAATAAGGAAGAGAGAGAAAAGAAGCATTGTTTTAATTTTGTTCAGCGTTGTTGTATTAGTTGTATAATTGCAAAAAAGCGGCATGGCAGAGTCAAGACAGGAACTGGTGAACTGGGTGAACAACCTGCTTCTGGTGGATATCACGAAGGTGGAGGAATGCGGGTCGGGCGCGATATATTGTCAGATATTCGATTCGATTTTTCTGGACGTGCCAATGAACAAGGTGCGATTCGACGTGAACTCGGAGTACCAGTACTTAAACAACTTCAAGATCCTGCAAGGTACATTCACAAAACACAAGATCGATAGACACATACCGATTGATCGGCTTTCCAAGTGCCGGTTTCAGGATAACCTGGAGTTCCTACAGTGGACCAGGAAGTTCTGGGATGCGAACTTCATGGGCCACGATTACGATGCATTGGACAGGAGAAAGGGCGCGGCGCCGCCTAGGGCTCCGTCTGTACAGAAGGGGAGCACTTCAAGGACCTCAGTTTCGAGGACATCGGCCCCAGCGCCTGTTTCAAGGCAGCCGGCACGGACCTCTACCGCACGCGTTGTCTCGTCGACGTCGAGGCCTGCGACCAGGCCGTCTTCGTCGGAGCTGAGCAGCCTCAGAGAGCAGGTTCAGGTGCTTGACAAGGAGAACAGCGAGCTGCTGAGTGCGGTAGAGATTGTTGAAACTGAACGGGACTTTTACTTCCAGAAACTACGGGATGTGGAAGTGCTTATTCAGAACTACGCTGAACAGCTTGACCAGTCGCCTGAAACTAACGGCAGTGCCGAAACAGGAGGGAAGGCAGAAGGCGATGAAGAACAGGATATAGAAGGCAAGCTAGCCAAGCTGAAGCTTGCAGAGTCCGCGCATGGCCAACTGGTCCGCGAGATTCAAACAATACTGTATTCTACTGCCGAGGGGTTTGAAATTCCTACGCAAGAGGAAACCTTCTAGGAACCCTCTTTCGTATGAAACAATGCTGTATTCTACTGCAGAAGGGTTTGAAATTCCTACGCAAGAGGAAACCTTCTAGGAACCCTCTTTTGTTTGTAGGTTGAGAAGAAAGAATTAGTAGCGTGTTATAATCTAAATTATACAGTTTAGATTCAAAGGTTCAAAAAAATCTCTTTATATTCATTTCCATTTACTGGGGAGAGCCATTTATTTGTGTTTTTTTCAATTTTTACAACAGCATTTTAAGCAACAGTAGTGGCAGGAGCAGCCTCCGCAGACCAGTCGTCAGTCGCAGACCAGTCGGCAGCACCAGCACCGGCATCAGGAGTGACTTCCCACTCCTCGCCGGGGGCAACAGACACTTCCTGTTGGGCCTGGCTGTCCTCGACGACTTCCTCCTCAGCGGTGGCAGGAGTCTCGGACTCTTCAGGGTCTCTGTAGAAGTACAAATCAGGCATAACTGACCATGCGGTTTGTCTGTCGGGTAAGGCGCCCTTGAGTCTCAAGACCTCACGCGCCAACAGCCACCAAATCAAACCAATGGAATGCTTCGACTTGTTGTTGCAGGGAATCGCAACATCAACGTATTCCGATGGAGAGTCGGTGTCGACGAGGGCGATGACGGGAATATTAACATATGACGCTTCTCTAATGGCCTGAGCATCAGTACGCGGGTCGGTGACGATGATTAGTCTTGGTTCCTTGAATGAACGGGTGATATAATTTGTGAAATTTCCTGGGGTGAATCGTCCTGCAATGGCAGTGGCTCCAGTGTGGTTTGCAAACTTCAACACCGCTCGTTGGCCATAGGTACGCGCAGAAACAGCAACCACGTCAGAGGACTTGGGCACGGCTGCAATGATACGTGCAGCAAGCACGATTTTCTCCCATGTCTTGCCGATGTTGATAACGTTAATTCCATCCGGACGGGTCTTGAAAACGTAGGGTTCGTTGTGCACCTGGACGTTCTTGGATCCGAGGTGTGCCTGAGCAGCTAATAAAAGCTGAGCATCTTCTGCTGTAAGATCAAAAAGTTTGTCAGACATTGTCTTGCTGTTCAGATTTTTGAAAGGGTTGAATATTGGAAAACTTACTTAATGTCGTTGTTAGTGATTGGGTCGTCACCAGTTGAGTCGCGCGTAATTGTGGGTCTGGCTGGATTAGGGAATAGCAGTCACACCCGCGAGCCGCAGGGAGATTTATCAAAAAATATTGGGTGCCAGGGTAAGGGATTACTACTAAGAATTCTAAGATCTTGGAACTTTGGCCCTGGGTTTTAGATAAGCCGGTTATGGAAATTCATAAACAAAACACTGATTGATCTTCAGTTTGCCTTCCTTTGTTCGTTCTTCTGCCATTAATCACAAACATCGTTTTTGCCAGTGTGATATATCTTGAAGGTGTCCTTTAGGTTTGGTTCAGACCCACTGATTATGCAGAAAAGGTTTATCGAGCTCCACTCAAGATTTCACGAAACGAGGCACAAGATTACCAAACATGATGATTGTCAGTGGGGCCCTGCCGGCTGTCGAGGCAATGGCAAAACCTGAAGAAAGTGCCGACACTAATATAATATCGATTAGACCTCGCTCACCTTCGTTACTGCTCGAGAAGATCCCGCAATTGCCTCCGCCTAGGAGGTATTCGTCGTCTATCAATTCATTGTCATCACAGAGGTTAACTCCCGTGGATTATCGACATCGCGACAAAACGCACTCACTTCCAACATCCCGAAATAGTTCCCCGATAAGATCCCTGAAGGAACAAGTTCTTCTTTCTGGAACCAAACGAGCGCAATCTCAAGCCAGCACCCCCAGACCTGACGACTACGCCACGAATTACGACCAAGACTCAAATTCAGACTCAGAAACCGAGCTCAAAATAGACTTCACAGAACCTGAGATGGAATATAATGCATTTCTCAAATCACCTCCTAAAGTGTTCTTCTCAGGGGTTGGAGTAGGACTACTAATTGCATTTCTCAAACCCACACTATCTTACTATTTAAACATATGGGCGTCTTACGTGACCTTCGTCCTATATCACTTCATTATCATCGGTTCGGTCGCAGGCATAGTGTTTCTGACATATCGCCTGATTACCCCTGAAACAGAGCCTGCACCACAACCACTACAAACAGATGAAAAACCACAGCCGAAATCGCAGGAGAGTCCTGCAAAGACTAGAAGGTCCGCATCTCCTTCAAAGTCAGCGACGACATCTCCTTCAAAGCCCATTCCGAGAAGGCACTCCAAAGATGTCGAGCATTCATTCAGGCCATATCCTGAACGGCCTCCACTTAGAGATATTCAGAGCACGCCAAATGGTGCTTCTCCGAAGGTTACCGTACCTTACGAAATACTAAGTGGAGAGGATATGGGATACATGGAACGACCAGTTGGACATGATGCGTTTCGGTTGAAACGGCCCTTACAAAAAGCATAGGCCTCAAAGATTTACAGTTTGGCCCCAAGTCAAAAATGAGGGTTTGTTAATTGAATAACTATGAATACATTAAAATGAAAATCTCTTTTAAAATCGTTAATTTATTTTCGCTTTGTTTTAGCACATTTAAGCCTGGACAGAAGGAATTTCAAAAACAACTTGCTTTCCGGTAAGCTTGTTGTAAACAGACTGGAAAGACTCAAGCTTGTGGTCCATGGTGGTGCTGTCCTTGTCGTCAAGGATAATCTTGTGAAGCTTGGAGCCACCAACTTGGTATCTAACTCTCTTTCCGATAATCTCAGTAGGAAAGACTAGATCTTCCAACAAAGCGTCGTGTACGGCAGTAAGAGTTCTTGAACGAGGACGCTTTTGTAGCTGTCTTGACCGACGGCCAGGCTTTGGAAGAATTCGTCGTTCAGCAAGGAAGATAACGTGACGATCAGAGAACTTCTTCTCAAGCTCACGGGTGAGTCGGGCCTGGATCTTGTGGAATGCCTGAAGAGCAGGGACTGGAACGAAGATTACAATAGCCTTCTTTCCACCAGAGACTTCAAATTCACGAGCTGCTTTGAATTGAAGAGGTCGAAGTTCCGCCTTCAAGTCGGCAGAAGAGCTTTCAAGGTCGATTAATGCTTGAGCGATTTGGAGCTCGAGTTCCGAGGGCTCGCTATTGAGGATTTTGTTGGCAGCAGACATCTTGAAGTCTTTTGTATGTTTGATCGAGTTTCGACTTTTAGGTGTTGTTGGTTAGAGTTGATTTTGGGTGAGGGCATATTTCATAAAATTGTTTGAGTCCCGTGCTGAACATTACCCAGGCAAAAATGCGAGGTGCGTTGTGACTGTTTTTTCTATGTTGGACAAACCTAACCTCGTCTTCCACCTTGGACTCTCTACTGTGCGAACTCTTGCAATGTATAATATTGTATATAAATACTGTAGTTAGCTACACGGCGACAAAATGATTTCAAGACTCGGAACGTGCAGTTCTTTTAGTAGTCAGTAAAAATATCATTGACCAGGGCCCTCTCACAAGTGAATATGTCAGTTTATTGTCTTGTGTATATCTGGATTATATCACCGTGCGTGCTCCGTGCATTTCATCATTCTGCGATATCCGATTTTAGCGACATGACTGGATTTTTCGGACATTCAAAAAACCATGATCTCGTATTATTGGATTTCTCTGAATGATGTTGAAGCATGAAGCAATTCTTGATATGAAAATATGAATAGGTTAACAACAATGCATATATGTAACTGTTAAGTAATAACGTAATAGAAAGAAAAGAAAAATATGATGGTAATACAGAACTTCCGTAATCGCAACTTTTGGTTCGACGTTTATTTATATTTCTAGCCAAATCTTATAGAGAAATGGCTCAGGTTCTTGGCTGTAGTGAAGTGCAACACTTAGACGAGTCTTAGACGAGTAATAGCTACTCAGCGTATATCAATTATAGCGATAATGTATACTAAATGCAACGTAGGTTTATTGTAATAAAGGTAAAGGAGCAAAAAATAAGAACTAGCTATTAATTCTCGGGGCACACACAAGTGGTCGTATACTGAAGAGCAAGAGGGGCGCCGCATTACCGAAAATGTCTAAAAATTCATGCATAACAGATTCATGCGATAAAGCTTAATTAAATTAATTTAAAATGTATCAGCCGCACTTGTCTTTTACCGGTTCGTCAGTTTCTCTACGCATAACTGTTGCTTACCCTTAACTGGCATTAGAGAGCAATTGCCCAAACTAAAGCTGCGCATCGCACCTATTAAGGTACTTATATATATCCAGAGGTCAGAAAGACCGAGCTTTTATATACATCGATAAATTAGAGTGATTCCAGACGGAAATAATGATGATGCTGGTGCTCTGCGACAGAGTTGCGACAGAGTCTCTGGGGAGTGAGCAGGAATCTCTATTCACTAAAACAATAGCAAACTGAAAGGACTATAAGTTTCTGCAGATTCCACGAGGCATTCAGGGTTCGTTCTCAACGAGTACTATCCTCGCAGGAGATTCATATAAATTACATCTAGAAGAAATTGAAGACGGTTCCCGTTTAGCTCGTAAGCCTGGATTTATTCCCCTGGATCAACCGGAAATTGGAAAGTGACTGTCTCTACGCTACATCTTAGCTGAAGGACTCATCAATAAGGAGCCAGTGCTATATTATGAGGATACCCTATTAACGTGCTATGGTAAAGAAGGAACTGTCGAAGCTCGTGCACTTTGAGTTAGTAGCGTTGGTCGATACCTTCATTACTCTGTTCCTCTTTGCACTTTTCGATGGGAAGCCGCTGAGCTAATCCTCAACTGGAGTTCTCAAACTTTTAGAGTTCTAGCAGCCTCCTGAAACTCATTGAACTACCATGGTTTCGAAAACCTGTGTCGATCCGGGACGTATCTGATGGATGTATGGAATCGTGTTCAAGACGTTTATAACAAATACTCGCATGCATCAGGATAGTGTTTAATCCAAATTTGCTAGACGATGCCGAGTTTTCAATATATTATAGATCTTTGAATCAGATATTGATAGAGAATCTGCAGAGTACCTCGAGAAATACGGTTGAGGAAGCATTCCCACGCTTTAAGATTTTACAGACACAGATTGTGACACAATTGTCCATATTATGCCAGTGAAATCCGACTGCATTCTTGCCCTCGGAAGAGTGTGCGTTTTCCAACTTTCCACTGACTATATTCTCGAGTTATCCATGGAACATCTCGATCAAAAAGAAGCGAAGAAAGCCTGCCCGTTAGAGCAGAGTATCTTATCAGAGGAGGTCTATTCATGGAACGAGGGAAATGAATTTGAGCTTCTGATTCATGCTTCATTGGAGAATCCATATGAAGCGACGCTTTTACTGGATAGCAAATGGACTGAGATACTAACTTTCAGAGCAGATACAAAACCTACCTTTAGATTCGAGGGATACGAAGATCTCAAGAAGAGTCCGGACCCAGCATGAAACGGAAATTTGAATCCTTATATCGTTCCTTTGAGGAAGAGTTTTGGATCAATTACTCTTTATTCTTAACTAAAGATGGCAGAGTGATTTTTTCCAAGTCTGTGTAACGCACTTCCATAAAAAGGGTGGATCGAAGACAAACGAGAAAAGGACGATAACGAGATGATATTCAATGGCAAGCCATATAAGCCGGTGAAAACCTCTTGTAGAGATGGCCCAGCATAAGTTCGAAAAAGTTCATGCCACAAAGTGAAAAGGCCAAAATTAATCATGACTATGATCGCCAGAAAGCACCTTATACATTAAATA